>JAOXJP010160175.1:0-26951 GCA_025762735.1 Platanus orientalis
GCATTTGTGTTGGGGGGGGGAAGGGGGGGGGAAAGTTTCCAAATAAGTGTTCAGTTGAAATAGTCGGTGATCAAAAAGAGACCAAATTCAAAATCACATCATGTGTCAATCAATCACACATCTACAGAGGTCTGTGTCAACACAGACAATTATTCTCCGCACCAATGCATTTAATGGAGGATCTTCAGCTAAGTGTCACGCCCCTCATGGTAATAAGAGGCTTTGGGGACCCTCATTAGTAGATTCAATGTATTATAGATAAATTGAGACAGCATATCTAAAAGAATCTGGAATAATCTAGAAGGAACCGGAAGGTTCTAGAGAAATCTAGAAGATTCTAGAAGATTCTAGAATATTCTAGAAAGTTCTAGAAGGTTCTAGAACTATGTGGATGATTATAGAAGGTTCTAGAATTATGTAAATGTCTCTAAAAGGTTTTAGAAGACATAAGAAAGTTCTAGTAGTGTCTACAAGATTCTAGGGATTTAGGGAAGGCCCTAGAAACTAAATGAAGATTTTGGGGGTTTCTAGAGAACTCCATAAGAGGTGGATGAAAAATCTAGAAAGAGTGTAGAAGGCTCTTAGCCCTTGGATGGTTGCCACTTGTAAAGATCTTAGGCACCAAGGGGGGGACATGAGGGCCATAAAAGGAGGATGACCCCTCATTTTTGAACAAGGAAAGGGAAGAAAAGAACCAAGAAGTGTTCCAACTCTTGTATCCTCTTGAGTAATAGTAAAATGAGATTCTTTGGGAAATCACTTGTGCTCTCTTCTAGCATAGTGACTAAGTGTGGGTGTGGGCTAGGCTGACTCGTCTATAAGCAGGCGTAGCACGAGTGTCGCACGATCTCTGGAGCTTAGGAGAAGCTGAGTCTGTGACATAAGGTTCAAGAGCATGATAACCCTCTACTTCACCCCAAACTCACCGCCAGGTGGTGACGCAATACAGTGAGCTAGGTTCACCATGTGTTGTGCACAATTAAATTGATGGTGCCTTTTGATGCTCCTACCATGCTTATAATGGAGGTGGGTTCATTGTTGTTGTTTTAGGGCTTGCTATTGGATATTTGAAGTTCAAGTGTGTAGAAAGAAGATAGCCAAAATTCGGAACAACCGCTGCTTCTCAGATAGGGAAACAAAGATGCATTGGCCCAAAGACTTACAACCAAACAAAGATGATGAATCAAATAGATGAAAGTATGGGAAAAGAAATGAACATTACATAACTTGTATGAAACCACCACTTGCACAATATATGGAACTTGAAGATGTGTTGGATTTTCACTTCACTTTTGAATTTTGATATGGGTTTGAATGTTAAGGACTTTTCAGAGGAAGAATTGTGGAAAAAAATACACATTATATATAGATGTTGGGACGAAAACTAGGCAAACACCATCACTTGAGTACATGAAGTTACATATGGGTATGGGTTTTCAAGGGTAAAGATTGCATAGGAAGTTGATGATTGAATATGGGAAATGGATATGCTTGACTAAGACTTATGGAAAGAAAAAAAAAAAAAAAGAATGGTTGAATGGGAATTGAAAAGATGTTGTATGGGAATTGAAAGGAACTTGTATGAGAAAGAGAAAGTGACAAGAGAGGGAATAGAGAAGTTAATGGTAATCGGTTCCCATGAAGTGTAAATTTTCAAGAGAGTGAAAATTTAAGATTATGGAAAATAGAAAGTGAAGTTGAAGAAGAGTTTACTAGAATGGCGTGGCATCCAAATGTGCCAACGATACCATAGTACAAAAAGGCCAAATGAACTCCTAAAAACAAAATTACTTATATAACCTCACTTTATCACTCAAAAATAACTAAAAAGAAACTTTTTAAGAAGACTCTTTAATTTTTCAATACTCCCCTTAAAGTAATTTTTTTTAAATTAAACCAAACTTAGCTCTAAGAAATTCAAATGGATCTTTGGAGAGTGACTTTGTAAAAATATCAACAAATTTTGTGTTTCACACCTCCAAAACGTCAAAAAAAAAATTATTTTAATGAATCCAAAACTTCAATTGTACCATTAAGAACATTCTCATGAATGAAATGATGTCCAGTCTTAATTGTTTAGTCCTTGCATGACAAACTGGGTGTGTTACAAACTTTAGAGCACTTTAGTTATCACCCTAAATACTTGTTGGCTCATGAATTTGTGAAGAAACATCTTCAATCAATCGTCACTGCACATATCCTTGTGCGGCAAGAGATGTATCCTTGTACTCATTGTAGAGTGAAATATTGAGTCTTACTTCTTGCTACACTATGAAATACTTACTGAAGCACAAGAGAAAACATACTTAGATGTAGACTTATGATCATCTAAGTCACCACCCAAATCAGCACCAAAAAAAAGCCATGCAATTTAAATCCAACACCACTCCTGAATAAATAATCCATGAAAAGACTAGCATACACTTAAATCAGGATCCACTTTGTCACCTCCAAAATTTGGTCTACTAATTGCATATAACAATTTACAAGTCCAATTGAAAAAGCAATTTTGACTCTTGTGATATTCAAAAACATAATACTACTCATAAAAGCCCAATAAGCTCAAGGATCCTGAAGATCTTGCCTTCTTCATAATGTAGTTTTATGTTGGCATCAAGAAGGGTCAAACATTGTTTGCTTCAGTTTAGTCCAAACATGTCCACAAGCTTTTCTACATAGTCCTCTTGAGATATAAAAATACTAGATATTCTACTTCCAAATTAAGAAAGTAACTAAGTCCATCCAAATCTTTTCCTTCAAAATGAATGGATAGTTTAGCCTAAAACTTGGCAACCTCTCTATTATCATTGCCCGTAGCAATCATGTATAACACCAAATTTTGTAGTGTAATCAAGATAATAATGTTCAAATTACCCATCAGCATATGATTGATTTATTGTTTGATTCGGGGATTTTCATTCCAAGATTCGTAAGTTAATAATGTTAGTACATGTTTTGTAATTGTCAATTCCATGACAAAAATGGGTTTAAAGGGTGTAATGAGTTTGATGTAAAGTATGTTGTCAAAGTCATATGTGGAAGTGAATCGTAGTCCGGCACTGAACTGAAGAGGCACATCACATGAAGCCAACTATGATTGAAGACTTCAGAAGACTCCAAACTCAGATCAGCCCATTCAGATTCACATGTAATTCACAAGTAATATGGTATTGGACTAACCAAACCCTTGATCTAGAAGTGGCTAAGATGAGACCTACCCTTACCTAGACCTTCCTCTTTCATTTGGTCAAAATATGTTTTAAAACGAATAATACAAAAACTAAAAGTGAAGAATACAGGAAAAAATCCCAAGGAAAATTAGGGAACATAGTAGGCGGATCAAGCCACCCAATATGGGCGGATTGATAAGCAAGTCTCAAATCTAGATCACTACATAGGCAGTGAGTTCTAGAATGAGCCGCCCAAATGAGCAAATCGATCTGGACATCTGGATTGAGCTGCTTGTTTTGGGTGGATTGATTTAGCGGCGATGAGATCCCAAAAATCTGATTTTTTTAAAAAAAAATCAAGGGCCATGATTCAGTGGTTGTTAGGTTTTACTCAAAGTTATATTTATAAAAATGCTAATTATATTACACAAAACCCTAAGAAAGCTATGAAAGAAAAGAGAAAAAAGTGTGAAGTTCCAAAGCATCTAAGTACAAAAATCCAGTTGGGATTTCATTGATAAAACTTGAAGAGACTATGATCTCCGTAGGTAAATCTTGAATTTGTCTCTATTATATTATTATCTCTTGTATTGATTCATATATTTAAGAGAGGAATGATTAAGTATCTCCTACCTTGAAAAACTTTGAAACTCTGAGAATTAGAACCTTGAAATCTTTGATTATATCATCTACTACTCGAAGGATTTGCACAAAATAGGCTGGTCTTGATTGGCACATTTGCCAACTGAGTGGCGTTAATCAAAAGGTCATTCTTGATCTTTTCATCTTCTACTACAACTGTTGGAGCTCTAGCCAAAGTCACCGGGAGCTATGCTTACCTCCGTTGGAGTCATCAAAGGTGTTTGCACCGTCCATCAGAGCCATCGGACGTTTCAGACTTACAATGAGATAGTAGCATGAGTTGAATAAGTTGTTTTAGTTTTATTGATTTTATCTATAATATAAGTACTCTATTAATAAAAATCAACAGCTTTGTGATGAGCTTTCAGAGAGTGGATGGAGGTCAGAGGACAACCATACCACTATAAATCCTGTGCACTTGTGTAATTCCATGTATTATTTTTATTTATTGCATTGATCTACTTGTTTAATTGGACATAACATAAATTCAATAGTTAATAATTTATAATAAATATAGATCCTAAAATTGTCCTAAATAGTTATAAGCTTTAACCTAAGAATTTGTGATCATATTTTTCAAAACAATTTTAAGGAAACATTTAAATTATTTATTCCTATGATTTGGATCTTAACATAATCATTCCACAACCAAAAATTATCTTTAATTAATTTTATGGTAGATCAATTGGGCAAAACTAAAAGGTTTGTGTAGGGTGAAAATTAGAATAATTAATTAAAAAATCTAGGGACATTCCTATTCACCCCCTCCCTCCTCTAGGAATTTCAATTGGTATTAGAACGGGTTGCTCTGTATTGGACTTAACATCCCGAGCTAGATCCTGTTGGTGGATTTCTGGCATGCTCCCTACAACAGCTCTAGAAACAAGTCTGCATGAACGATATCAAATGCCGTAAAAGAATTGAGTTTGCTCTATATTGGGTTTAACATCCTTGTTCATAATGTGTTCAAATCACCATGAATGGTATTAGAACTGTGCAACATAACATACATAAGACTTCTAGAACATTATATTATAGAAAAGGACTTTTAGCAAACTATGTGACCCATATTCATGTTATTGAACATCTCTATTAGGTTTTTGACATCTTATTTGTGGTTGTTTTTACATATTGTTTTATTAATTTGTACTTATATAGATTATATTTTTATTTTGATCATACGCATAACATGACTAGGTTGTTTTTTTTCAAAATAAATAAATAAGATAAAATATAGTTATTTTTCATAATTAGGTTCTGTTTTATAATTATATTTTTTTCTTTCAAGGACATTAAGTGTCTTTTTTAATTTGATCTTCTAGTAATCGATCGAGTCATGGTTTGCTAAGAAGGGGTTAGTAAAAAATGGTGGATATTATATTAGTTTACATAATAAATAATAGTTAAATTCTGTGAATGTCACAACCCAAAACCCATATCTGAAGGGTCATGAATTTTTGGAATGTGATATTAATACATGTTATTCATATCATGTATATTTGCCTAAAAAAAAATTACTAGTTCTTTGTCAATTATACGCAATGGAATTGCATATCATAAATCATAACCATTTTCTTTCCAATAAATTAACTAGTAATAAAATCCCATATCCCATAATCCATAATCTTGAAAATAATCTGTAATCATAATCCTGACATTCCCAATTAAATAACCCAATAGTCTGACATAAATTAAACCATTGTCTAAGAATCAAATATCAAATCTAAAACTGAAATTCACTAACTTATTACATCATTTTAACCAAATTGAAATGAAACAAAATCCTTAAACTAAAATTCATGTCTCATAGCATAATTTAAAATTGTCCATCTTTTTAATCCTACCTAGCTGAACGGCTACACAGCAATCTCTTCATAATTTGTGGTGCCAAATTGAGGTGAGCTTGACAAACTCAATAAGAAAATAGTAAATTAAGAAGTAGTGAATTAAGATTTAGCACAAATCAAAACAAAACAGATAGTTGCATACTTTTAATAATATACAGAACTGAACAATTGCATACATAACATATACTGAACTGAAAACATTAAAAAGATATAAACATATAGATAGTTTAAACAGAATAAAATAGATAGATATAACAGAATTGAACAGAATTAAACATGTAAACCAGATACATAAGTCAATACAGATAATAGTTACACCAATTTAATCTCCAGTGAAAAAGGTCAAATACATCATTTAATCCCCAATAAAAAGAGCTAGATACACCATTTAATCTCCGGTGAGAAGAGTCAGACACACCATTTAATCTTCGGTGAGAATAGGTAAAACAGTTCATACCATACCCAAGTGTGATGGGTATCATTCCATATCTCCCTTGATGACAAAGAGAAGCTTATAATAGAAAACATTCAAAATAACATAAAACAATAGTAATAACAAAACATAACATATAACAATCCAGAACATAACATAAACGAATTCATAATACTTAAAATCATAAATGTTTGATCCTCTTAAACAAAAACCTATAGAACAATCAGATTTTTGCAATAACAAATAGGAATATATCACATTCATATCAAAAATCAAGCATATAAATATCTTATAAACAAAGGAAATAGTATATACAATCTTATGGAGTCAAATACCCAAAACTAAGATCACTTGTACATGTTCTTAAAAACAAAAAACCCACTTTTAAAATCAATGATTTTGGAACCTTAGAAAGAATTAAAACTTATCGCAAAATGATCTCCAACAGAAATCCAAAACAACCTAACACCCAAAAATTTTGCAAAACAAACTTGGTGTTTTTACGTTCTTGAAAAACTCAAATCCTCTTTGAAAAATCATTGTTATTTGCTTTAAAAACCAATCAAAATAAGAATAAATATTTTCAAAACAAAATCAATAGAGCTCTATGATCCTAAAGAATAAAAAATGAAGTAGTTTGCATTGATTCTTACAAAACTAATTTATTTCTTTTAAAACCATCTTTTACAAGTCTAAACAAATCAAAACTTGTGAAAGAACAATTGTAAATTTCTTTAAAAATCAGAGTAGATCTTTTCAAAACAAGAGTAAAGTACTTCTAAGATACTAGTAAATGAAAAATGAACTAGTTTATATATATTCTTACCTCTTTACTTGTAAATTCGTTCCTAAGCTTCAAGTTCTTCAAAAATTCCAAAATCTCTTACAAAACCTAGCTTTTCTCTTTCTTTTTTCTTCAAAATCCCTACTCTTACAAAACTTCTTCAGAAGATCTTCTCTCTTATGAGTTTATATATTTTTATAGGTCTAAATAGCAACTCTAATCCCCAATTTCGTATTCATGTAGGGCTTTAGTATAAAATTCCTTAAAATCTTACTAAAATCCTAATTTTCATGGTTGTATAAAATATTTCACTTTTATGACGCCATCTACCCATAATTTTTTCAGCATAAACACCCAATGGAAAAACGGTCATAACATTTTCTACAAAACTCATATTCACTCACCATTTTTTTGTTAGAAACTAGACTTCAAGACATTTTCAATTAAATAGAGTTTGTTCACTAATTCGTCATACATTTTTATTTTTGTATTTTTAAAGTTACCTTAAAATCTATTAACTCAGACCATACTAGATGGCATAGGCATATTGTGGAAAAATTGTCATAACTTCTTCTAGAAAACTTCAATTCACTCACCGTTTATGGTATTAGAAAGTAGACTCATAGATATTTCCAATGATTTATGATTTATAGGGTGATTATACGGGATTGATATAGATTTATTTATGAAGTTAACCTAACTATCTATGACAGCTTCAGAACTTGTCATGTTCTTGACTTTTTTTCTCTTCTTTTTCCCTTCTAGGTTTAATTAAATTTTTCTCAATCACTTATGTGTGCTAAAATACCACTAATAAACTTAAAGTATAAAGTTAAATATACTCAAAATATGTAATCATCGATTATGCATCTATGGTCCTACTAAGTATATGTAATATGTGCGAGGTGTTAAAGTGAATGTATAAATGTTCATTGCCTTGGATTTAAATCATTTAGATCCATGTATGGATTCTTTACTTGCAATTTATTAATGATTATACATTATTGTTATGGATGAATGTTCTTTTGGAAGGCGTAAATGTTGTATCTATGTGATGACTGTTTGAAAATGTTTGTAAGGTTAAGATTGCTTGTTTGTATTGTTTTAATGGTATTTGAAAAATAAAAACTGGTAAAAAGCTGGAGAAAACTGATCATGGCAAGCCTTTGCTCTGGAGATAATACAGTTCCAATCAAAAAGCTGGTTGTTCTTTTTTATTTAGGAAAAAGTATTAACAACATGCATTATATGTCGTAGAAAGGATTATACATGATATGCATATAAATGTCATGTATGCTCAAGATCATAGACAACATGCACATGCACACCCATAAAAGTCTTATACACAACATATATATGCACACCATTTATACTAGACATTACAAACGGCATATACATGCATGGCCAACAAAGAAATTTCATAATTTAAAAATAACTTTTAACAATGTTCATTGTACATTGTTAGAATATTTTTTTATGGGGAGTATAGAACATCATTCAAAGTTTTATTCACAATGTATATTTTGCTTTTTATGACTTCAAATCCACACCATCTATACTAGACAACATTTTACGGTTGTCCATCCAGTGACATTTTTATATACGCCATAAAAGGTTATTAATGATGTGCATTACATGTCATAAAAATCTAGATTTTGGATCGTATTACCATTAGAGGTTTAATGTATGCCTAAATACAATGAAATGTCTCCAATGTTATCATAGAGGGGGGCGAATAAGATATTAAAAATTTATTATTTCCTTTCTTACCAATGTTAAGATTGATTTTAATCTTCTTAAGTAAGTGTGTGCATCAAGGTGATTACTCAAGCATTTAAACAAATACGAAGCAAGAAATAAGAAATATGGGCACAAATAAGAGAAATAAGCAATCACACACTCAATCCACAACACAAGATTTATAGTGGTTCGGCACTAAGGCCTACGTCCACTCTTCTAAAGCCCACTATAAGCTTAGATATATTTCAGTTAGATTGTCACATACAACCTAGGTCAACATACAAAACCTCACTACTTGCTCACTAGCAAGCTACTCAACAACACTCGGTATCTCCGGAGAGTGTGCATTACCTCTGGTGTCTCCGGTGGAAGCAAAGCAAAGGATGATGAATGAATATGCAAATGAATAAAAAATATTACCACTAAGTTGGTTGATGTTGTTGTTTTTATCACATGTGGGAGTGTTCCTTGTTGAGCTGTTTTACTTTATACACCCACTTCTTCTTCAAGTTATGGCACTAAAGCTTCTCAAGCTAGGCCAACCACAAAGAGGATTTCCTTAAGGGATAACCCAAACCACACCTCTCAAGTAGATGTTATCTAATATGAGCTAAGAGGGAACTAAGAGAGATTTTCTAGATGAACTTTTAAGCTTGCAACTCAAGCAATGGAGGAATAGGGTTTCTCACCCTTAGTAGATCTTTTTAGCAAAACAAATAACACTCTCTTGAATGCTTGAAGATTGTTTACCCTAATGGAAAACATTTCCTTTTATAGAGAACATAACAGGCTCATAATCCTAGGATTAGAATCTTTTCAAACGGGCAAGAAAAACTACCCATTCATTTAAAATGGGGAAAAGGGTGAAATCCCAAAATCTAGATCCATGACCGATAATGGGGTTTGTGATCGGTCACGGGTCATTTTCCCATACGCCTCAAAACATGGTCGAAGGGTGTCGAGTGGTGTGGGCCCCACTTTAAGTAATAACCATGTCATGATTGATCATGGGCTCTGTGATTGATCACAAGGCTATTAAGACCTAGGTTATGATTAATCATAGAGAAGGGGCCTAGTCCTCGTGAGGTCCAAAACTTTGAGTGTGATCGATCATGGGCTTTATGATCGATCACTAGTTTGGATTCTTCAGTGTGCTCGATCATGGGGTTTGTGATCGGTCACACACAGTGTTTTTTGTATGTCTATATCTTGGGGAGGTCCATATCCTCTTGAGATTAATTTGGGGCATTCAACCGTGTGTGTGGACATGCCTAGGGTCATACTACATGATCCCTATGAAGCTACATACACGCCTTTACCTTATTGGAAGTTATAGTCCGGCTTGAGTCTTGGTCTTTAAGTCTTGACTTGTTGGAGCTTCTTCTATACCTTTGCCCATGGATTTGACAAATGATGTCTTTTCATCAACTTGATAGATTGGCTATTGGATTCCTAGGTAGTTTCTAGAGGATTTTCGAAGCAGGGTCACTTGGAGAGATAAGGTTTCTGTAGTTGCCTGAAGGTTGGTAGAGTTGAGCTACCAAACATTCTTTGATGTTCTAGTTTATGAAATGATCTTTTGAGGGTAAGGGTGAAACTGAGAAAATGAGCCTGGCCTTGTTGTATCCCGAGTCTGGGAGAATTTTTTTAGGGCATTTCGCGTGCCAAATACAGACAAAAAGTCCTTTATCTTAGCTTGAGTAGAAATGATGACTAGCACTGTAGGATTTCTATAATCCAGTGTAACTTTGATACTCTAAAGGTCTTGGATTTACTGTGGGATAGCCACTGAGAAACTGAATTTCTGAGTTTGGGTAAACTCCCAGGAGTCGGTCGAGCATCTGATTCTTAGACCTGATTTGTTGCTCTTTTTGGAGTATTTGAGGGAATATGAACAGATAAGTCTCACAAAAGATCACATTCCTTAGATAGTTTTTCAAAAGCTTAGCGATTCCAGAGAGATGGACACTAACTGATCCTGATTTGGAGGTCTAAAGAATATTCTGGCTCCATATGAGTAAAATGCAGCTAAATAGCTTTTTGACCCCTTGGGGAAGATTTGAGATTTCATAGAGGTTCAAGATTTTGAAATTCTTTTATCAAACCTAGAGATTTGAAGCTAAGGTCGATACCGAGATACGATGATTGATCTTTCTAGATTCGGAGATTAGATGAGTCTTTGAGAGCTTTTGCAAGGGTCATTTCTTGGTCAGGGTCATCATAAGTTGAGAAATTGATTGTTGCCTTTCTCAAGCAATATCTACTTTGTGAAGAGTTTCTCAGAACTCGGAGACTCAGGGATGTATAGGATCTGAAATTACACTATTCAGGTGATAAGAGAAGCTTTGAGGATCCTTTGAGGGCCCAAGGGTAAATTCTTTGAGGTGAAAAGGGTAAAATGGTATTTTCTCACCTACGGGTTAAAGAATATGAAAATGAGAATTCTTTACCTATGATGCTTCATAATAAGAAGGCTTATATAGGCGAGAGAAATTTAGTTATCTGAGTGGTAGATAGTGAGTTCTAGGCTTTTGGAGGTAAAAGGGTAAAATGGTAATTTTTCCACTTATGATGCTTTACTGAGGAAAAACTTATAGAGGCAAAAAAATTGCAGATGATTTTATGAGAGAATAAGGCTTAACCTAAAATGGTGCATTTAGATTGAAATGAGGTGCTTTGACTAGTTCATTTAGGAGTGAAATATCTGAAGAGACTTCTCTAAGAATGCCTAACATCCTAGAGTTCATGTTTGCTCTTCCTAAACCAAGGATGCTTAGATTCTTGATACCTAAGTATTGCTTTGATACTATTCGTTCCATTAAATGACCAAAGTTAAAATTAGGGTGCTGATAGCAAGGAATTTGAAAAGTACTATGCAGAGAACAAGATAAGGAGAGAGAAAATAGTCTCAAATACACTATAATAGAATGGTGTGGTAGAGCAAATGAACCGGATTATTGTAGAAAGGGCTAGGAGCATGAGAGTACATGCAGATTTGCCTAAACAATTTTAGACAGATGTTGTTAGCACAACAACATATTTATTGAATAGGGGACCTTCAGTACCTTTGGATGGTGGACTCTTAGAAGAATCATGGATAGGAAAGCAGGTAAATCTTGAACACCTAAGAGTCTTTGGTTGTATGATTTATGTACATGTTGATGCAGATCAGTGGGACAAGTTAGATCCAAAATCCAAAATGTGTGTTTTCATTGGATATAGATCATAAGAATTTGGCTACCAGTACTGGGATGATGAAAACCGAAAAGTCATAAGGAGCAGAAATGTTGTATTCAATAAGAAAGTCTTGTATAAGGACAAGACTACTGTTTTAAACAAATATAAGGAGTTTATGGAGTTGGAGGAGATTCTTGATGATGATGTGTAGGTTGTGAATGAGAATGAAGTGCCAAATATAAAAGGACATGGGGATCAACGAATACTACCTCAAACACCTACTCTAGAAATAAGAAGGTCATCCAGGACACCTAAACCAACACAATGGTATTCCCCTTCTCTATATTATTTATTGTTGACAGATGGTGATGAGTTGAAATGCTATGAAGAAGCATTAGAGGCGGATTCTCGAACTGAGTAGGAGCATGCAATGGATGATGAGATGAAGTCTCTAATATCCAATCAAACATGGGACTTAGTTCCACTACCAGTTAGAAGAAGGACATTAAGCAACAAATGAGTTTTTAGGTTAAAGGATGAGAATAATGAGACCAAAAGATATCAGGCTAGGTCGGTGGTTAAAGGATGTTAGCAAAGAAAATGAATAGATTATTTCGAATTATTTTCTCCAATTGTAAAGATGACAACTATCAGGACAGTGTTGAGTATAGTGGCAGCAGAAGATTTACATCTTGAGCAGCTTGATATAAAAACTGCATTCCTTCATGGTGATTTAGGGGAGAAATTTACATGGAGCAGCCAAAAGGTTACACTACTAAAGGGAAGGAAAAAATGGTGTGTAAGCTAAAAAAAAACTTATATGGGTTAAAGCAAGCACCAATGCAGTGGCATTTGAAGTTTAACAGCTTCATGACAGTAAATGGTTTGAGGAGATGCCATGTGGACTATTGCTGCTATATCAAGAGGTATGACAACAGTTACATTATATTGTTTTAATATGTTGATGATATGCTTGTTGCAGGATCAAGCATGAGGGAGATAAATAATCACAAGGATATGTTGTCAAAGGAGTTCGAGATGAAGAACTTGGGTGTAGCTAAGCAGATTCTTGGTATGAGAATCACAAGAGATAGGAAAAACCACATGTTGAGGTTGTCTGAAGAGGACTATATTGAAAAAGTCCTAAAAATGTTCAACATGCAAAATGCTAAGCTAGTCTGTAGCCCATTGGTAGGGCATTTCAAACTCTCCAAGGAGCATTCTCCATAATCCTATGAGGAGATAGATTCCATGTCCAAGGTACCATATGCATCAACAATAAGCAGTTTGATGTATGCTATGGTTAGCACAAGTCTAGACATTGCATATTCAGTGGGAGTTGTTGGTAGGTTTCTAAGCAAGCTAGGAAATATGAGTTAAGAGGCTGTGAAGTGGATTCTAAGGTACTTAAGAGAAACTTTTAAAGCTGCATTGATTTTTCGAGGGTCTGGACTTAACCTACAAGGTTATGTGGATTCGAATTTGTTAGGAGATTTTGATAAATGAAGAAGCACTACAGGATATGTCTTCACCTTAGATTCTACAGCTATAAGTTGGGTGTCACAACTATAGAAGATAGTGGCACTTTTAAGTACTAAAGCATAATATATTGCTGCCATGGAGGCAAGCAAGGAAATGGTTTGGTTACAGAACTTAATGGAAGAGTTGGGAAAGAAGCATGAGAACAATATGTTACACAGTGATAGCTAGAGTGCTATTCATCTTGCAAAAAATTCAGCATTCCATGCAAGGACTAAACACATTGACATGAGGCATCACTTCATACATTCGCTTCTAGAAGAAAAGGTGTTGAAGTTGGAAAAGATCCATACGGATGACAATCCTGTAGATATGTTCACTAAGGCAGTCACAACAGTGAAACTGAAGCTATGCAAAACTTCAGTTAGTCTTCAGGTGTGAAGACAGAGCAGTTGAGCCACAAGAGATAGGAATCACATCAAGGAAATAATGGTGTTTACAAACACAGGAGATGCAACAGGATATCAAGCTTAAAGTGGGAGATTGTAATGTGTGAAGTCTGATTTGGGTTAGCATTAGATTTTGTAAACCCAAATCTAACCCGAAAAAACCCATTTTCATGGTTTTATGTACCAGACTAGATTCGAATAATATCTGCCATGTATTAGGGTTTTGGGGGGTATTTATATGTTTTGTTCTAAGGTTGTGTGTGAGGAGGGAGAGATTCCGAAAATTGTAATCGTCTTTGACGAGGTTTTCCAGATAGTGAAAGTTTTCTCTATGGTTCCGTGGTTTTTTCCCCAAACTAGAGTTTTCCACATAAATCTTGTATTGTGTGTGATTTCTACTTTCGTTTTGCTTGTTGATTTATTGCATCTCGTTTTTTTTTAAGACGAAGAAGGTAAAACGATCCTAACAGAAATAGCCAATGGTGTCATGCTCATCCATGGAGACTGAGTATAGGTCCTTGGCCTCCCCTGCTGCAGAGATAATTTGGTTAACAATGTTGCTTCAAGAGTTACAAATTCCGTTACAAGGAATACTAACAATTTGGTGTGATAATTTATCCGCCATATCCCTAGCATCGAATCCCGTATTTCAGTAAGGCCAAAACATATAGAAATAGACTACCATTTCATTCGTGAAAAGGTAATCAACAATCAAGTTCGTGTTCATCATATATCCACATTTGATTAGCCCACAGACATTCACAAAATCACTGGCCGCTGCAAAATTTGCCAAATTTCGTGTCAAGTTACAGTTGCATTCACCACTTCACTTGAGGGGGGCTGTTGAAGATAAAGAATAAAGACCAGTTAAAGCTACAGTTGTTAAGCAAGAGAGGACACTACAGAAGTTTGTTAAGTTTGTTAAACGGTTGTAACCATAAGATTCTTTAGTTGTATTCGTTTGATTGTAATTTTATAAATAAAGGAAGAGGACCTCCATTGAGGTATTCTTGGCAAATACTACCTTCCCTAATACCTGAAACATCAAGAAACATAGAGAAGTCCATCCATCCCTACTTTACCAAAAAAAGTCCATCCCTCGACAAATTATACATAATTCCAAATTGAATTGAAGACAGAACATTGACGATGCCCACAAAATGGAGCGAATCTGATCTAATCCAGAAAAACAAAGGTCAAAGAAAAGAAGGCCTCAATCTCGATAACATGGAGCGTGATTTTCTGGAAGACGTGAGAGTGGGGTATTCCAGGAGCATCTTATCTAATGTTCTTTAATTAACTTATTATTGTATATGCTTTCAAGCGAGGTTCATCATCTGCTCAAGGAAGACTGGCTGGTGGATCTCCTTGAGCATCCAAGTCATCAGACGGACGCCCTTCTTCGGAGTAGGTGGGCTTCCAAAGAATGCCATAGGAATGATAGTAGGGTCTTGAATGGGGTTCATATGAACAGGGGGACCCCACCCATAGTCCACCTCATTGAACCCCAATCTGCTCCATTCTGATATAACCAATGTATTGTAAAGAGCAGTGGGATCAAATGGATCGTCACCAGCTTCTGCCTGATCACCTTCTAGCCACTTGATGAATTCACTTGACAGTCTACCCTTTGCCTCTTGTATCAGTTCAACAACCTCATAAATTGATGCCCCTGAGATTGTCTCGCCAGAAGCTATCACGTTTACTGAGAAGAAACAGTTACCATAGAAACCTTCTGGCAAGGATGGCTGCGTAAGGTGACGACCATTGGCGACGAAAGTGAGTTTGACTCGGGTATCTTTTTCTAAATTTATGGATCGAGTTCGGCAGATCCACAAACTGGCAATTAAAACTTCAAACGTCGAGCATTTTCGACCGGTCAACTCTAGAAATTCATGCTTGAGCTGATTGATTCGATCTAGAGATATGTCTATTGAGGCATGTACTAGTTTGTAGTCCGGCATCTTTGTAGGTAGTCGTGGTGGTAATCTTGGCTTGGTCATCATACGTTCTAGTTGTCGTGAAAGATCTTCTCTATACCATACCGGTTAAACGCTAAGTTGTTGGAGGCCTCTAGCAAATTCCCCCACAGCATTCAGGAATTGTGCAAATCCCAGGCCATCACAGATGGTGTGGCAGAGTATGATACCCATCACAAACCCGCCGCATGTGAACTCAGTCACCTGAAAAGTATAAAGCATGATATTAGTATGTGAACAAGTCAAGTTGGAGACAAGTTGACAGTAAAATTAGTGTTGGGTTACGAGATGAAATATTCCTGAATGAATTACGTGAGTTGTAAAGTGATACCTGAATTAGAACAAGCGGATCTAAGTTATCAGTTTCTCGGGGACGATCTGGAATGAGGTCATTAGGAGGGACCAAGTGAACCTTATCAATATAATTGATGGACTCCAGACTACAATTAGCGGATGCCTCAATAAACCATATGCCTTCTCCAGTACAGGCAATCTGCAACAAACCTTCGTTCGACTTCTTGAGCCGGCCTGCGAGAGGATAGTAGGGAACCAGGGCCTTGGACAAGGCTTCCCTTATGACCTTCGCAGCTTCATGGCCATGCCGGAAGACAGTCAACGTTTTAACGTTGGTTCGTAAGAATGGCATGCTATCGATGAATGAGAGATCGAGCGTACCAGAGGGCGTCTGCCCAGATGGCCTAATGGCAGCTTGAGCTGATCTGATCACAGAGAAGGTCATAGTGTTTGAAGATTTGGTATCGGGGGAGTAGAAGCAGCTCTCTCTATATAAATAAATTTAGGGAAAGAGACGGTCTTTTTTTTTTTTTTCTTTCTTTCATGAAGAGACAGAATTTATAATTTATTGTCCCCGTTTTTCTGTTTCGAGTTTTCCATTTGGAAGGTACACAATCTTATGGACTGCATGATGAAATATCTATAGAAGAATGATTGTCTGTGTTGACAGATATCTCTAAAGGTTGGGATTATATACGTGTCAGTTTATAACTCACCATAGACACTACAGAGGCATTTTCATCACAGAAAATTTGCTGGGATATATATATATATATATATATATATATATATATATATATATATATATATAGTTTGGTAAGTTGTCCTAACATAGCATTGCGTGAAGCTAACGTCAAATTGGTAATGTCCTCATACAAGATAGCCTTGCGTGAAGTTACTCAGCTAACGTCAAATTATTTAAGGCTTAGTTAATGATAGCTTGGTAGATACTTTAGATAAGTAGATCACGATTCTGGATATGATGGAGGCTAGTTGGAGAGGTTCACTGCACGTTTGTGGCAGGAGACATGATCGGATCTGATTTGTAATTTTCTTTTAAGGGACAAAATAGATGAGGTGAAAGAGTAATGTCTACAACAAAGGTTTCTCCTTTTTTTGAAATTTTGCTTTATACATGATTTTGTTATTAACTCGTGAAATTATAAAATGTGACATTGGCTTTAAATGTGAGAGAGCATGATGATAAATAAAGAAGTTATGATTATGTAAAAGATAATAGTAAAACTTTGTTGTTTCCTTTGTAAGATCATTAAGAAATATGTTTTTTGTACACTACAACAAAAATGGTTTTTAAAAGTCACACTTTAGACATCATTTTTGTATAAACGCTATAAAAGGTAAAATATTATACAACATTTCCACTACAGAATGCTGTCAAATGAGGTAAATAACATAAACAACGTTTTTTTAACCATTGTAGTAACAATATAGACAGGGTTTTAGAAAAAAAAAAAAAAAAAAACGCTATTTGTAGAGGTTTATACAGTGTTTTTAAAATACTATTTGTGTTATTCCACAAAAACAATTTAGTCTATAATCCACCACACAATAGACCATGTTTTAAAAATGCGGTCTATAATCCACTGCATTTTTTCTATATTCGGTGTTTTAGAAACGCCATCTAATATATCCCCCCATTCTCTGTTCTTTCCCATGTTCTCTTTTCTTCCTCATGTTCTCTCTTCCCACGTTTTAGGGCTTTCATTATCCGGCATTTTATGTTGAATTTTGTTTCTTTCCCCTGTAACCACCAGCCTTCAGATGAGATTCTTTAATTAGGTGCAGCCTGGTAACGGGTATATGCTCTAACACTAAAGGCAATGTTGAGTCAGCTAGTAGCTAGATATAGATTGCCTATAATACTCCTATAGTAAGTGAGATGGATGTCGACACCATCTGGATTCTTTGTGGTCTTCTCACTTGTACTTATTGGAGTATTAGTTGGTTTATAATTACTGAGACTAAACTTTGAGACAAGATCCTTGGTAAATTTGGATTGATTTAGAAATATTTCATCAGATTTTTGTCGGATCTGTAATCTTAGGAAGATCAAAGTTCTACCTCCATACTCATTTCAAATTCGGATTTCATCATGTTAGTGAACCCGTGAGACAACTCCTTACAAATATACCAAAAAATGATATCATCTACATATATCTATGCAATGAATATGTGACCATCATTCTTTTTGATAAAGAGAGTTTTATCCATGCTCCCCCTATCGAAGTGATGATCCATCCAAAACTTGATCAGTCTCTCATACTAGGTTCTAGGGGCTTGCTTCATTGCATATAGTGTCTTCTTTAACCTGTACATGTAGTTTAGCAAATGAGGGTCTACAAATCTCTTAGGCTACTCTATGTATACTTCTTCTTGAAGTACACTATTTAGGAAGACATATTTTTACATCAACTTGATATAATTTGAACTTCAAATAGCATGCAATGAACAGTAAAATCTGGATAGACTCTAGCCTAGTCATAAGAGCAAGTGTCTCCTCAAAGTCTATACCCTCAATCTGGGCATATCTTTTGGCTATAATTCTAGCATTATTCCTCATTGCAGTGCCATGTTCGTCATGTTTATTTTTAAATATCCATTTTGTTCTAATGACGTTCTTATCAGAGGGTCTTTCAGTTAGAAACCACACATCATTCTTTTTGAATTGGTTGAGCTCCTCTTACATGACAATGATCCAATCTGGATCATTTAGAACCTCTTTTACCTTCTTAAGCTCAATCTTGGAGGTGAAACAAAGATGGCTTATGATGTTTTCTATTTGCCTTCGTGTTCTCACTCTATCCCTTCAATCATCAAGGATATCATTAGTTGATAATCCTTTTGGGATCCCTCAATCTTAATGCAAGGAGAAGATTCTATCTCATTGTCAAAGAATACAACATGAATGTATGTTTGTGTGGTGTCATTCTCATAATCATCAATGGCTATATTGATGGACTCTTTCATTGTGAGAGTCCTCTTATCGAACACCTGGTATGCTCTACAATTTGTAGAGTACTCTAGGAAGATAGCTTCATTTATTTTCTTGTCAAATTTCCCTTAGTGTTCTTTGTCCTTAAGGACGTAGCATGAGTTGCCAAATAATTTAAAGTAGTTGACAGTAGGCTCTTGACTTTCCAGATTTCATAGATTGTTTTGTCAGTTCTAGGTTTTTGAAAGACATTGTTCGAGACATAGCATTCAATGTTTGCCACTTTAACCCAAAATCTATTGGCAAGATCTTTGCTTGTGAGCATAGAACTTGCCATGTTTAGTAAAGTCCTATTCTTTCTTTCAACAACTCCATTTTTTTGTGGAGTCTTTGGTGCTAAAAACTCATGCCTTATGCCCATCTCATCACACCAATATGAGAATTTATAGTTATTGAATAACCTTCCATGGTCGCTTTGAATGCGCTTGATGAAGAAGTCCTTTTCTACTTGAATTCTCTTGCAAATGTTCAAGAATTCATTAAAGGTCTCGGATTTCTCTCTCAAGAATGTTACCCAACTGTAATAAGAGAAATCATCACTTTTTGCTCCTAAACTCTCTGTTCTAGTTGGACCGACCAAGTCTATGTGGAGAAGTTCTAGAGGCCTAGAAATCCCTATTTGATTTTTCTTTTCATGGGAGACTGTAGTTTGTTTAATCATTTAACAACCTTTACATATAGGATTGTCAACTTAGGACAACTTAGGTAAGTCCTTAACAATTCCTTTTTAACTTAGCCTAAATAAGTCTCTAAAGTTAATGTGTCCTAACCTTTGGTGCCAAAGATTAGTCTCATCCTTTTAAGAAAAAATACAAGCATCAAACACATTTTTATTGGGTTCTATGACATAACAATTTTTGCTAGTCCTTAACCCTTTGATAAGGATATAATTACTCTCCTTGTCTTTAATCTCACACCCATCCTTGACAAAGTGCACACTATAGCCTTTATCATAGATTTAGCTTATGCTATTTAGATTATGCTTTAGGCCTTGCATGAATAGGACATTGGTGAGTTTGGGAATACCGGGGACCTCTACGGTTCCCTTGCTAATGATCTTAGTACTACTTTTGTCACCATATCTGACACTCTCACCTTGAGTTTCCTCAAGCTCGACAAACAATGACCCATCTTTGGTCATGTGTCTAGAGCACCCACTATCAAGGTACCACCTTGATGTGCTCCTGGCTCTTAGAGCTGTTTGAATGACTAAACAATTAAGCTCATCCTTTCTAACAAAAAATTTTCTTAAGATTTGACTTTCTAGTCTTTTCCTTTCGGGTTACCTCCTTCTTGAGAAGGTTCCTGTTTTCAAGTTCTTGAAAATAGATTCTCTTGTTGACATTCTTCCCTTTATAAGTTTTCTTTGAGTCTTTGTGTTTTTAGGATTTAATGTCATTCATCATCTTCTTACAATCACATTTCATGTGCTCTTTGAGACCACAATAATAACATGAAAAACTTAGTCTTTTAGGGGCATATAATTTTGATTTATGTTTTCATAGTTGTTTAATCATAAGATAGTGATTTAGTTCTTCTAGGTTTAAGAGTTTAGAATCAATTCCTCCTAAAGATAGAGTACGAGAGGATTAAGGGGTTCTTCTAGCTTTGCCTTTGGGATTTCTAGAAGTAGATGCATTTTCTTGAAATCTTCTAGAGGAAGAACCTTGTTGGCTTGAAAGTTTTTCTATGCTACTTTGGCATAGGAATATAGTTCAGGTTTTAGTTTCTTAACCACTTTACCTTATTTCAAGGGTGCCTTGCCCTTGAATGTGCTTCCCTTCCTCATACTGCCAAAAGATCTTTGTGATGGTCCTTGAGAAAATACTTCTCCTTGTCTTTATGGGAGGCTTGTGTAATAGCCTTTCCCTTAGCTTTCACAAGGACATTCTTAATCTTTTGTGAGGAGGAAGTATGATTGAAATTGGAATTGAATCCAAGTCCTCTTTTGTCTCTATGGTGTCTTCCCATGGTGAGTATTTTCTCAAATTTGTTACTTCCTTGTGCAAGCATGGAGAGTGACTTCCTCTTATCCTCCTCAAGCTCCTTGATTTGCTTGAGATAATCTATGAACTTCCTAGTGATTTGAGCACAAGTGATGTTTAGTGATTTATTTATCTCATTGAGTGCATTTACTTGACTTTCGAGTTCAAGTATGAGAGAATCATCATAACTTGTCTTTTTCTCACTACTCTCTAGAACCTTGACTTTTTCTTCAAGTTCTAAGATTTGATTGGATGATTTTTCATTATCGCCAAGAAGTGTTTCCTTTTCAATTCTCATATTGTCTTCTTCAAGAAATTAAAAAGTTTTGGCTTCACTAAGCTTCTTTTCAAGAGAAGTGATCTTTAGGTTTAATTCTTCTTTAGCTTTGTGAAGTGAAGAGTTTTCAATAGAAAGCTCTTTGATCTTACCACTTTCTATGGGAAATTTTTGTTGGAGATAAGGGATTATGTCCTCCCAGGAGTTGAACTTTTGGACCATTTCCTTGAACTCTTTCCTAAGTTGTTTGTTCTTATTCTCCATCTCAACACTTTGAAGGTAGAGGCTATTAAATGCACTTTGAATGTCCTCATTTCCTTCTTCTCCTTCACCTTCACTACTTGAGTCATCTTGATCACTAGATGTACTCAAGGGAGATCCATAGGTCATGAATGCTTTGATCTCTTGTGAGATATCCTCCTCACTACTTTGGGTTGCTTGTTCCAATTCTTGAGAATCTTCATCCCAAGTAACTGCCATGGCTTTTCCCTTTGGCTTGTACTTCTTATTCTTTCTATTGTCACAATTCTCAACAATACTTCTCCCTTTGCATTCATAGCAAATGGGAGGTTCCTTGGAAGAATCATTCTTTTTTCTATAGTTAGGATATGATTTCCTAACATTTTTGTTCTTGGAGAAATCTTTAGCATTTCTCCTAAAGTACTTCTTGAACCGATTAGCCACTAGGGCTAATTCTTCATCGATTTCCATATTGGATCCCAAGGATTCTTCCACCTTAAGAGCAATACCCTTTTTCTTGGTGGGTTCCTTGATGGAGGCTTCGTAGGTTTGAAGTGAGCCAATTAGTTGTTCTAACTTAATTGTTTTAATATTCTTGCTCTCTTCAATAACTATTACCTTAGGTCTAAATCTTTTAGGTAGTGACCTAAGAACCTTTCTAACGACTTTAGTCTTTGAAATTCCTCCCCTAAGCTCCTCATAGAATTTATGAGGTTAGAGAGCTTGGCATGGAATTGACAGACTTCCTCATCCTCCTCCATCCTTAATGCCTTAAATTATGAAGTATACATTTGAAGTTTTGACATCTTCATGGCACTGGTTCCTTCGTGAGTGACCGAAAGAAGGTCCCAAGCTTCATTTGTTGTCATTAAGTGGGATATCTGCCTAAACTCACCGGGAGCAAGTCCACTGGCAATGGAATTCAATGCTCTATAGTTGAATTTATGCGCATCTCCCTCAGTTGTGGTCCACTCACTATGGGGTTTGTCGGGAACTTTATATCCATTGATAGCTAACCCCTAAACCCTATGGTAATAGACATTTAGGAAGATCTCCATGCAAGACTTCCAATAGCCATAATCACTTCCATTAAAGAATGAAGGTGTACTAACCAACATACTAGACTCTTCCTTGGCCATATAAGGATTCTCTAGTTACTAATGTTATATTTTTTTGGATTCTTTCTAGGATTCAAGGTTAGGATCTAACTCGGCTTGTTAAGCCCTATAAGAATAACCTTGCTCTGATACCAATTAAAATTCTAAGTGCATAATCCTAGAGGGGGTGAATAAGATTTAATTAAAATTTTAATTATTTTACCCCTTTTTAATTTTAACTAAGTTGATTAGTGTTGTTTAATTTTAATTCAACTTAATTAATGTGCTTGGTGCTCAAGTGCTAATGATTGTAAGTATGAAAATGTAAGTGACAATCACACAGAAATCACACACCACAACACAAGAATTTATTGTGGTTCGGTCAAACTAGGGCCTACATCCACTTTTAACTACTTAATTTATTAATCAATCACAATGATTACAAAGGGATGAGTAAATCTAATTTTAATGTGCCTGGTGTCTTTGGCAAGCACAATCTTGGTTTTCTCCTAGCCAAGATCTTATACAATGTGCTTAGTGTCTCTGGCAAGCATGACCTTGGTTGTCTCTGAGATAAGGTCTTTTATAATGTGCTTGGTGTCTTTGACAAGCATGACCTTGGTTGTCTTCGAGCCAAGGTCTTATACAACTTGCTAGGTGTCTCCGTCAAGCACCGCTTTGGTTGTCTCTGACCCAAGGTCCTATAGTTCGTCAAATGGCATCTCTAGCTATATGACAAGTGAAGGGTTTAAATACTAAAATGGTTCTCAATAACCGGATATGGTATATTTAGTAAAATCAAAAGGAACGATGTCCCAATATATGGTGTGGCTCTCAATAGCCAAATATCAAAGTATAATCACTAAGGGCAACTAAGTCTGGATGTAGAGAGTGGTTCCCAATAGCCAAATATACTGGTAGGTTAGTCTCTACTTTCGTAAAAGGGAATGTGTGAGTGCCTCTAAAGAAGATAAGTAAACAAGTAGTCACATAATTGTAAGCCTCTCTGTAAGAAAATATAAGTGAGGCTCAAAAGGGGAAATATCTCATGGAGATGTATCTCCAAGGATTCACAAGTAGTAGAGGTCAAAATATGCAATACAACCATAAAATAAACTACTAAGTAATCAAAATCTAATGTGTGAAGCAAAAGCCTTACCTCAACCCTAAGGTTGGGAGTTTGTAAGCTTGAAGGTGAAGATGCACCATCCTCGACCTTCCTCCTCTCTTCTCTTACAAAGGAGAATTGCTTTATGGCCTCAAGAGAGAGAAACATTCCTCTTCTTCTTTATAGTAAACTTGATGAGTGTGTATAGAGAGTGAAGTTTGTAGAGATCTCTTCCTTGCCTAAAATCCTTTTTGCAAATGCCCTTAAACCCTTAGGTATAGGAGAAAAAAATTTCTCTTTTGTAGAGGTTGTGGCTTCCCATAAGCCTTGGATGGGAATCATCCAAAACAGACAACAAATCCAAAACGTGTAGTTTAAATTTAAAATGTTTCACCCAATTTGGAGTGCTCCAACATATTTGGAGTGCTCTACTGGGAGCAAGATCTCTTAGACTGAAAGTCCAGAGATTTATTGGAGCACTCAATTTTGGGTATGAAGAGATATAAATTGGACAATTTCTTACCAATGGAGTTTAGAGTGCTCCAATCTATTTAGAGCGTTCCACCTTTGGAACGCTCTAAATCCCTTGGAGTGCCTCTACTTTCCCAGAATTTTGTGAAAAAGGCTCAAAGCCATTTAAACTTCTAGGAAAGAGGTGCTGGGGGCCAAGAGGGTCTCTTTTACATGTTTTTTACTCTCACTTTCCTTCGCAGATGTGAAAGAACACAAATGATGTGCATATGAAGCTTTGGTCCTTGGATGATCCCGACTTGCTTCTTTGGACTCTTCTTAGTATTCAAGAGTGTGATTCACATATTATGGAGACAAGAACCTCCACTACAATAAGTCATAACCTAGTCTATCAACCATGTATTTTCTTACTCATGGAATTTACTGAAATTCCAATATCGATTCTAGAGGGGAGTGAATAGGATATTTTAAAATTCTTTTTAGATTACCCAAAATTCAATTGTTGTTCAATTAATTAAGTTGGTCCCGGTGTTTGATTGTAATTGCATTATGCACATGAATATGAATAGTTCAATTGTATTGCATGTGAGGTTATATCAATATGTGAAATGCTTGACAATTTAAATGATAAATGTAGAAGCAAACCACAAGCAATCATAATAAACACAAGATGTATAGTGGTTCAGCACAACAGCCTACATCCACTCTCAAAAGCTCACCACTGAGTTATATAATTTTATTAAGATTGAATGTATTACAATTAAGGCTAAAATTAAACAAAATCCTAGTCTACTTGCCAAGAAAGCTACACCCAGTGTCTCCAGCGGGTGTGGTCTATGGTCTACTCTTCTGGTGTCTCCAACGGAAGAGTTAAGGGTACAATACCCGTGTTTTCAGTAGTAGTGCCAATTTTCCCAGTGTCTCCAATAGGAGATGTCTCAATAACTTAAATAAAAGTTAAAGGCAAAGATTACCTCCCGAAGGTTGGCATTGCCTTACACACATATTGGGGTTGCTTCTCCTTAAGCAAAATGTGACAATTACTCCCCAATTTCTTCTTGGTTGGCTCCTTAAGTTAGTTGAGCCAACACCGATGGGTTGATCCTTCTTGAGCAAGATATGATTATTACTCCCACACTTCTTCTCAGGGATTAGACAACCCTTGGATTCTTCCACTTGATGATTTACCTTAGTAAGAACAAAGAGGAATTAAAGGAATGGTCTTATGGGTATAGATTTTCCTATCTAAGTATTTAGAGAGATTGTCAAAGGATTTGGAGAATCAAATCTCTCATAGTATTCTCAAGACTAAGTAGAAGAGCATACATTTTTGTTTCATGACCATTAGTTTGCTCTTTGATACTTAATCTCTCTTATATTGGATGAAAATGACTCATGTCTATTAAATTAGAACATTCCCCAATGGTTAAGAAAGATGGGCCATTGATTTAGAATAAAATTTTAAAGTTCAAACTGTTATATAGTGCTTTCGTTACTTTAGATCGATTCTGGATCAATCCTGAATTGATCCAAATGCAAAAACACTTAGAACCTATAACCCGAGAGTTGGTAGTTCGATCTTGGATCGATCCAAATAAGTTTGGATTGATCCAAATTATTTAAATCAAATTGGAATGTTTGGATCGATCCAAAGTCACAAAAAATAGCCCTAATCTCCTTGGGAAGGCTGCAGTGACTTTGGATCACCCCAGCTTGGTCCAGGAAGGTCCTTAGACCTTTGTATATCCTCTATGGGCCCTTGGTTCACCATGGCCATGCCACTTTACCTATTTTACATTTCAAGAATCCAAAATAAAGTGTGAACCCTTTGGGATGTCTTGTAGGCTCCCAGTTTGTTTTCCTTGAGTTCTTTTTGGTGTCTTAAGGTTGTTCTTCATGAAGCTTTAAACCAAGACTTACCTAGACTCTAACATGACTTCAATTATGTCCTAGTATATACAATACATGTATTTTATAGTTCATGGAATTTACAACATATTACATTTACAATCTCACCCTTTGGGAGTTCCATGACAAAACAAAAAATACATGAAAATGGAGTACAAAATGAATATTACAATGATTACATGGACTCTAACTCTAGCCATATATCTTCAATGTTTTTTTTTTTTGCTTTCCCTTTTGATAGTTGCTCGGGCTTTTCATTGATTGCTCTTCATTTGCAATATGCTTTAGCTTTAAGTCCCTAAAACTCATTTGACAAAAGTATACTTTTCTCAAACCAAGATTAGTCCAGTCAAATGATAAAGTATAATGAACACATAAGCAAACAGATGAATGTAATGGAATGCATATGCCCATGAAGTGAAGTGTCAAGTACAATGAATGAGCATAAGTGTAAGCGATGTAAGTTGAAAACAAATAGCCTTAAGTTGTTTCACTTGATCATTTCTTCGATTAATGATATTAGTTTTCATGTAAAGTTCCATTAATCTTTATGTTTTGTTCACTCCTCCTAACTTTGGCAATTCATTTTTACTCCCTTCTAAGTATGTGTGGACATCGGCATTCGGGAGGGGTTTGGATTCCCCCGCCAGCCCATGGTTTTTGGGCCTACTCTATGACACGTGATGCCGGTGCGTAAAAGGTCACTAACCTTTTTATAAGAGGGTTAAGCTTTTCTTGGAGTCGCCACCAACTCGAGGTTAACCGATGGAGTTGGACATCGGTTCTCCTCTTTACAGAGAAATCTAGAATCATAGGTCTAGGGATTTGACTCTTAGTACTAGTCTGAGTTCCTGAGAT
>JAOXJP010160176.1:0-12913 GCA_025762735.1 Platanus orientalis
TCCTCATGACGAATAATCCATCAAAATCAAAATTTTGAACCTTGGATAGGTCTAGAGTTCAAACCTACATCTCAACAATATATATTTTTTTAATTCATGGGCCGGCCCGAAACTCGGCCCGAGGCCCGATCAATTAATGAGGGCCAGGCCCAAACCCCAGCCCGAGCCCACCCCTACAGGCCCAAGCCCTGGCCTGACCCCGGTCTATAATTTGAGGGTCGGGTCTGGGCCTACCCGAGCCCGGCCCATGCCCACCCCTACATTTAAATGTGTTTTTTTGGGCTATGGTGCAAATCATAAAGGGTACAAATGTTTCCACCCATTTACCCGTTGCAAGTTTGTGTCCAAGGAAATGTCATTTTTTAGTCCATTCTATAGTTGCAGGGAAGCTTGGTACAAGGTGGGAAGCTCGATTCCTATGAAGCTAATTCTATTATGCTTCCTTAAGTAGTAAGAAGCGCTTTTCCCAAATGAGAGAAACACGGTGAAGCAAGTGAAATCCATTTAGGAAAATGATTGGAAGCCTTTGGAGAAACGAGTAAAAACATTTGGAGAATTGACGGGGAAGTGATCAAAGAAACAATATTGTATTTAATATAATGTAAATCATATGTTGATAGTCATTACCCAGTGCTAGTCCCATAACTACGCGGTGCTGGGAGGGTTGGACCGGATACAACCTTGACCTTTGGCTTTTTGGCACAATGGCTGCTTATAAGACTTGAACCCGTGTTTTCATGCTGGCAGCTTGAGTTACTACCATTGCACCAAAGCAATGACCCTTAAATCCTATGAGATTTAGTAATGAATTTGTAGGAAAAAATTTTAGGAAAAAATTTATTATTTATATTATTGTGTTCCACTACAATAAAAAGTATTCAAATCTATACAAGGTCTTCTATAGTTTGATTCTAAGATGTAAGTTAGCTACAAAAAACCTTATCTATGGTAAATTCTAAGGTATGGTTGGCCATACTAAGAACAAATGGTTTGAATATTGATTTATATGTCATGAGTTTTTGTGCTTACATAGTATAGCTTTTAGGTATTTTTTGTACTTTCTTTAAGTTTATTCACTTTATTGTATAGAAATTGAAATTATTGATTACAACTTATAGTTATTTACTATATTATCATTTTTCACTTCTCGTTTTCCACTTCCCAAAGATTTATTGAGCCTCACTTATCGCTTCTCGCTTTCTTATTGCTTCTTGCATTCACTTCTCGCTCTGGTAACTATGGTCCATTCCCTTATTTTCTTCTAGTAAGACATCTTTTCAAGGGGAGAAGTTAGGTGAAGAGTTGTCTTCCTCCATTCTACATCTTGTTTTAGTTCCTTCGTATCATTTCGATGGTGGTGGTGTTAGTGGAAAGGGTAAGTCTAAACTGCAAGTGTACACTCGAAGGAAGAAGCAAGGTGATCAAAATCAAAGCTAGAATTCTCATATTCTCATCTAGAGGTCCTCTTTGGATCCAATTCTTGGGGCAGGTAACACTTCTTCCTCTTCTGAGTACTTGGATGATTCTAGTAACCCTATTGCTCTTAGAAAGGGTGCTTGATCATGTATTAAACACCTATATCTAATTATGTGTCTTATCATGTTTTTCTCCATCCTTCGCAGTGAATCTGAAGCCCTTTCACAACCCAGATGGAGGACTGCTATGGAGGAAGAAATGAGTGCATTGGAAAATAACTGTGCATGGGAATTAGTTGATCTTCCAAAAGGAAAGATGACAGTTGGATGTAAGTGAGTGTTCACAGTGAAGTATAAATCATATGGCTCAGTTGACAGATACAATACCCGTTTAGTTGCCAAAGGGTACACTCAGACTTTTGACATTGACTATCAAGAAACATTTTCCCTAGTTGCAAAGATGTATTCTGTTATAATTTTGATATCACTAGCCGCCAATCAAGGATGACCACTTCTTTAGCTCGATGTCAATAAGGTTTTCCAACATGGAGATCTAGAAGAAAAAGTTTGCATGGCTACACCACTAGGTTTTCAAATGCCAAATGCTTAAGGGAAAGTAAATGTGACAACACTTATAGTGTATGTGGACAATATAGTGGTCACAGGGAATGATGCCATGGAAATTGTAAGACTCAAGGGCAGTTTAGCTAAAGAATTCGAGATTAAAGACCTTGGCTCACTTAAGTACTTCCTTGGGATTGAGGTTGCTAAGTCAAAACAATGGATTTTTCTCTCTCAAAGGAAGTATGTATTGGATATGTTGAAGGATTCGGGAATGATGGGTTGTAAGCCTTTGGGCTACACTTATTGAGTCCAATCATCAACTCAAGGAAGATGATAGTGAGAGATTGATAGATGTGGGCAGATATCAATGACTTGTGGGTCACCTCATATACTTGTCTTTAACAAGACCCAACATCACATATGTTGTGAGTGTGATTAATCAATTTATGCATGCTTTGACTCAAGATCATATGGAAGCAGTATATCAAGTTCTAAGGTACTTGAAGAGCTGTCCAGGCAAATGCGTTTTCTAGAAGAGACATGGTCATCAACGAGTGGAAGTCTATATTGATGCAGACTGGACTGGTTCTTTGACAAATTGTAGATCTCTTTTGGCTATTGTTCATTTGTTTGGAGTAACCTCATCACATGGCATAGCAAGAAGCAACCAGTGGTTGTAAGATCAAATGTAGAAGTTAAATTTAGATCAATGGCACATGGGATATGTGAGCTCCTATGGCTGAAAATGTTTAGTTGAACTTAGGTATCTAATGAGAGGACCTATGAGTCT
Source organism: Platanus orientalis (assembly GCA_025762735.1). Taxonomy (NCBI): domain Eukaryota; kingdom Viridiplantae; phylum Streptophyta; class Magnoliopsida; order Proteales; family Platanaceae; genus Platanus; species Platanus orientalis. The sequence goes on from JAOXJP010160176.1 coordinate 2,770, forward strand.
CTTTTGTGACAACAAGGCTGCCATCGGTATTGCACATGATCCAGTGCAACATGATAGAACTAATCATGTGGAAATAGATCGACACGTTATTAAGGATCACCTCAAGTCAAACTACATATGTATACTCTTTGTTTAGACAAAGCATCAACTTTTGGATATATTTATTAAATGACTCAGTGGTAACCAGTTTTCATATCTTGTGGATAAGTTGGGAATGTTGAATATCTATTCACCAACTTAGGGGAATGTTGAGATACGTTGTATTGAGGGTATTATTGTCATATTCATACTATACTATATGCCATACCATACGGTGTGGTATATATGGACTCGCGCCTAGTTCTCTTGCGTTCATTGTCCAGGAGTGTCCCTCTTGAGGGGGAGTGTTGAAATATATTAGGTATATTAATTCTAGCCTCTCCTACAGCCTTAGGGTTTTAAGAGAGATGGTTAATTGCTTTATTCAAGACTTCAATCATGTTCTTAGAGAACAGTTGTCATGATTTTCTGTGAGAGTATAACGAAGGCACATAGTGCGACGAGTAACAACTAACAAATATGTCAGCATTTGACTTCATCTTCTGGTTAGTTACTTTAAGCCCTGTCTTCTCCTACGTGCAAATTACTTTCTTGATTTCCAGCTTCTTAAGTAGCTGCCTAATTAAGGGTGATATGCTTATGGATTATCTATTTATGAGCTCACTGTTGACTAAAGTTCACATGTTTCATTATTCATGCTATGATTTCTTATGTGATTCTGATTTTGTCCTTTTCTCTGATTGAAAATAACCTCTCTGGCAATTCCGCTAGGTGCAAGCTGTCACAATCCATGCTACCCATAATTACTTTGTGACTGCTTCTCTCGACAATACATGGTGTTTTTATGATCTTTCTTCTGGATTATGCCTCACTCAGGTCTCTCTCTCTCTCTCTCTCTCTTTCTCTGTGTGTGTGTGTGTGTTCAAATATCCTGATTGGAACTTGAGTGAGATTGTTTTGCAGGTTGGGGATGTTTCAGGGTCGGAGGGCTATACGTCAGCTGCTTTCCATCCTGATGGTCTCATTCTCGGAACTGGCACTTCAGAGGCACTTGTTAGAATTTGGGATGTTAAAAGTCAGGTATAGTTTTATCTTGTGTGCGTGTAACCTCAATCAGTGCATTGTTTAAGGTCTTTCTCACATATTACTGTCCTATTCATCTTTGCTTTCTGCTAATGTAATGATGTACATTTGCAGTCAAATGTTGCGAAGTTTGATGGGCATATTGGGCCAGTAACTGCTATCTCTTTTTCTGAAAATGGCTACTTCCTGGCGGTATGCATTTTCTCATCTAAGAACTATAATATACTGTTAACAAGAGAAGCCATGTTATAATATTTCTTATTTAATTATGATTTTTACATCTCAATTGATCAGACAGCAGCTCATGATGGTGTGAAGCTGTGGGATCTACGCAAATTGAGGAACTTCCGGACCTTCACACCATATGATTCTAATACACCAACAAACTCTGGTATGTGAATTTTCTCCACCTGTCCAGCTAAATTATATTTCATGGCTTGAGTGGAGCTCCTATGATGATTTATTTGTTCACCTTAACCATACATTAGACCGATGAAATAGTAGTCTTTGCCGAAATTGGAAATTTTAGTGAAATCAAGGGAGCTGGATCCTTTGAGGCATGGTATCAAATGTCTCGAAATATCTTACATATCTTCCGACATATGTTCATGTCTACCATGACCAACACGACATATTCCTATACTGACACAAAACATTAAGTACATTGTAAAAATTCATTTTTCGGTGAACATGTAAAATGTTGATGTGTTGAGCGAATATTTCCCTTTTACAGTGTATTATTGTCTAATGTCAACATTGTGTTGTTATGATAAAAAATTATATGAAAAACGATAAATTTAAAAGAAAGTAAAGGAGGGAGAGGAAGAAGTTAAAGATAAGAAAGAAGATAAGGAATAAAATCTACTTGTTCCCTTATACTTATACGGTTAGATTATAATATGTTTGTCAACCATTATATATGCGTGTATATTTTTAAAGAATGTTAAAATACAAGTGTACTAAAATAAACTATCATTCCCAATGAATCTATTTGTTTCCTTGTGCAAATGTAGTTAGATTAGAATAAGCTTCTTAAGTTTCTACGATTTTTACAATATTTCTTTTTGCTATGTCCAACATTTCTGATATATGTCTTATTTTGGCCTAACCGATATTTTCACCGACACTAACATTTTGAACCTTGGTTGTGAGTTCAAATCCCAGTGGAAGTATTTTCCCGGATGTAGTGTTGTGCGCATGTGTATACGTTGTGTGGACCTATGCCTAGCTCCCTAAGTGTGTTCTCAGGAGAGAACAGTGTTCCTCCTGAGGAGGGTGTTGACATATATTAATTTGTGTATCTCATAACACCTTAAAGTTTTGGGAGAGTTGGTTAATTTACTGTCAACATGGATTTGATCTTGGACTCATTAGAAAGGTAACTAAATAACCTTTCATGTGACACCAAAATCATCTCGAATGGAAAGTTTTGACCTCCCAAAATAAGGCCTAAAGAAAAGCGGCGAAAATAGATCTTTCACTTTTCTAAAATATATTCTACTTGGAAATGAATTAAAAGCCCCAAACTGACTAAAAAGAAACTAACCTAGATTAACCTAAAACTGACAAAATTAAAAATTAATTTCCGTACAAAATAACATGTCCAAATACCCCTGAATAAGCCCTTTAAATTTGAGTATGGTCTGTTTCTCATTCCACACCAATTTTCAATTGACTATTAAATTGAAGTTTGTGCTTCTATTCTCTTATCAATTGGAGCTAAAGGGAAACCTTAATATCAACTGTAGCTAATATTAGTTAGAACTTTTTAGTTGTAGCTGAGCTGTTAATCTCTTGATCAACCTCTTCTCTGATTTTTTTTTTTTTTTCATCTATTTGTTTCATATTACTCCACTTAAGGAGCATTATTTGCTGTGTGGTGCATCTACAAGGGAATTCTAATTGCTGCATTTCATCTTCAACAACTCACTTCTACACAAACTACATAATCTTGCTGTGGTTCTTGTAAAAAAATGACAATCTTGTTTGATTAATTTGAAGGGGTTAAAGATCCCTTTGACCTAATTTTTGGGGGTTAGTGCATCCAAATCATTACTTTGCCCTAAATTTTATAGTGGTCCACACACCCTAATTAGGGTTTTCATCCCAGTCAACCAGAGTGATTTTTTGACTAAATTTTATCTGCTGAATTAATTTTTGGGGCTTTCTGGTTATTATGTGGTGTTCTAATCATACATGTGCTGTGCCTAAGCTAAAGGAATCAGGTTATGCTCTAACATGGGACCATAACCTGCAAGATAAACAATCCTTAAGATTGTCCTGCATTTGTACTATGAAGCAAGTGTTTTGTTATGTTATGTACTTTTCTTTTGTGACTTGCATGTAATTGAAAAATTAGGAGAGTATTCAAATCATATCTTCTCACCAATGTGACAACACCTATGCAATTCCCTTTTTCCTGTGTTCCTTTCTTACTTGTTTTAAACAGATGCTCCTTGCATTTTTTTTTGAGTCCTAATCATGTTTATTTAAACATTCCTTGTAGCTTCAGTTAAATATTTTTTTCAATAATTTTTTAGCTTTTCTTTTCTTGTTCAGATTTTCCATTATTTCAAAACATTCTAGCGAAATTTTCCTAAAATTTCCATGAATCCCCCAAGGTGAAATATCCATCGAAATCTAAATTTTGAAGCTTAGTAGCTACAAAAACCCTTTAGACTAGCCTCAAGTCCCTATTAATAGCCTACAACATTTGGTGTGTGACTAGGCATGGACTCATCTCATCAGCTAATGCCAAATACTTGTCTTCATGGTCCATGATCACTCCTCCAAGCTCACACACACACACACACACACACACACACACACATATATATATATATATAGATAGATAGATAGATAGATGGATATAGATATATTGAGAGGTAAAGAGATCATTTATTATAAATACGGAAATAAAGAGCCAAAGGCTTACATGGGGAAGGAATCACTGGGGAGGTGATTTCCATCTAATACAAAAAAAATAAAACAAACTCCACAGGACTCACTAATAGTTAGGATTCCTCCTTCCAAGCTCACGTATATTGTCATGGAAGGACCCATCTGTGTTGATCTTTCATACACTAATGCTTGGTGTGTCTCTATTTTGCAGTTAGTTTCACTTTTACAGTTATTTTAATTTGAAATTGGTGATTTAATTTTATTGTTGGAATATAATTTAGGTATGAGTTGAATCCCCTTATGTCATGATCTTGAACACCAAAAGAGCTTCTTTTGCTAGTGTATCTCCTCATTTGATTTCCATGGTTTTCATGGGATAAACTCCTAGTGAACTCCATTGACCAATCAATACATGAAAGTTAGTCAATTCTTTCTCCTTCGTTAATTGTATAGGGTGTATGTTTCATATCTAGGGAGCTAGTAGCTCCATGGATCAAAATCTCAAGATTGGCCTTCGGCTGGTCTAGGATTGCATTAAAAAAATCTGAAAAAATTAGAAAACATATATGACATTAATTTGAGACTTCCTACCTTATTATAAATAAAAGCTATATATTTATTTTTTATCATCTTAGATATATAGAAGTCAAGAGAATCTGAAATATTAACTTGAACCATAGATAATCAACAAAAAATGCAAAATCGAAGTGAGATCTCATTATATCAAATATAAACATGTTTATATTATGAATTGACAACATACTAGATAATGTGAGACTGTGAGATGTCAACATCACCACCATAAGCGTCATGGTGGATCAAAGGGAGGATCAGAATCATGAGACTAATGGTTGCTACCGTTGGGGACTAGGTACTGTTGCTCTTTCTTAACCTCATATGTTTGCCTTTGGCACTAACTCAAATTCTGATAGTGATCAAAATTGAAGTTAAATATAAGGTCTCTAAATAAGTTCATTTCTTGGTGAGGAGGCTCTTCACATATAGATGGTGGAATCTATTGCCATGCAAATGGGTGTTGAATCAGCTAATCATAAGACAGGGGTTGGGAGTACGGGTATGACTGAGTTTGAGTCTGATTGTGTATTAGTGTCACATGAATTGGAAGAACTCCAATACTTACATTTACAACGGCGGTCACGCACTCCCGTATCCGTATATGACTGTGGTCTGTGAAGATGAAGCATTACTCTTAGAAGATCTATACACTAGCAATGACACTTCATTAGAAAAAGATGATGCCTCGTCCGTCGACATTTGCTACCCATACGATCTAAAGTATTGATTGTTGATCCCATGCCTAAAGTAGTACCCATGGCGATATGACCTCCATACTATGTTCATCATAACGTCGGTGATGTGTGAGCACCTTTGACTTAGACCTGTTGCCTCTCTCTAAGTCGACTACCAGGGAATGTGTCTTGTGTGGCAATGTCCTGATTGTCGTACCCTTTGAAACTGTAAGGGGTGGAAGAGCGAGCTCCACCTCCACCCTCACCCTCATCCATGCTAGTGATACCAACTGCGTCATCATCTCCGTTATCAGAATCATTAGAACTTTGCTCATCTCTCCATTGTTGTTGTATGCTCCTGAACTTGGACTGCATCGTCACTTGCATCCACTGCAACATTGACATCTAGTCTTGGATTTAAAAATAATGCACGCATCTCCCTATAGATCTCATCAGAATCCCAATGGTCTCCATTCTCAGCCTTAGCAGTTGCGGTTGCCTACTACAGTCCTCCCTCAATCCAATTTGTACTCTTCCCATCAGGTATTGGCTCCTCTTCACAGTTCTGACTACCCAATATATCATCAACTGTAGAGATGTGGTTGAGGTTGCTAGGATTGTAGTAGTCAACATCTTGTTGTCTCATGAATAAATTTTGAACCTTTAAGCGTATATTGTAATGCATGTACACCAATTTATGTAGGTTCGACATTTTTAGTGTATTTTAGGCCTTGAATGTATTAGAGAAAATATGCTTCAATTTCTCACACCTAGAAAAAGATGTTGTCTGGCGAAGGATTTTGATGGCAATGTCCTTTAGACAAGGTGCACTGTCCTTATACAAGTCCCACCACTCATCTATAATAAAATGGATTAAACATGTCAGATTTATGCAAAAGTCAATATTTAATTGTAGGAACTTACATATTTATTGGTATACATACATGGTTGAAAATTCCTCATATCAAGCTTCGAGAGGTTTGACTTAAATCTTTCCCCGATCATAAATTTATTCAATTACAGACAATATTTAAATTTCTATGTTAGATTCTTGTTAAGAATAAAAATTTGAACATGTATGCCATGATCCAATCAAAACTAACAAATTAATTATGTCTCTCATTGCAACTTCTTGTTTAGCTTCACCATGCCGGGAGAGAGAATGTGGTCTTAGCCTTAATCATTCCCAGGACTGCAACTAGTAACAACTAGCTGTGAAAACCGGAAGCTTTAATACCAAATTCGATGCAGGATATCAGCTAAGAAAGCTAATATGCAGTAGGGAAATAAAAGGGGATTTGGGCTCTCGGGTAGGCTTTAATAGGAGTAATCTGGAAGATCTAAAACTGTCAAATGGTTCAGAAAGATGATATTTTGGGTTCAGAAAAGAACATCAGGGTAGGGCTCTGCTTTAAGGTTGCCGTAAGGACTGAGAGGAAGGTTTCTTTGGTCTACAAAAAGGACAAGAAGGGAATGTAAGGTGGAGGTGTCACAGGCTTGTGGAGGTGTTTTGCTATGGTTCTTGATGTAGAAAAGAAGGGAAAAGGGAATTTTGCTACTGTCGTAGGGTATTGAAGGAAGCAGGGAGTGGGTTTTCTTATAGAAAATTATAAGGGAGAGGAGATTAGAGTAACCACATGTAGGGAATGGATATACCTTAGGTTTCTTGAGGAAGAAGATGAAGAAGAGGGTAAGGAAAGGTTGTCTACAATTTTTCAGATTCAAATCTCTATTAAGAAAGAATCTTGATTGATTCTTGAACAAGGAAATCATTTACAGATCAGAAATTGAGGAGAATGATGAGGAGTATTACAGGAAATTAGAAGAAAGAAGAAGAGAGGAAGGGTAGAAGAAAACTTACTCGTGGTGATGGACAGAGAAGAAATGAAGAGAAAGAAGATGGGATATCCACGATCTCTACCAAATAAAAGAGAGATAATAGGGTCGCAACCCTCCAAGTTCACACACACACGTGCTTCGATATTTCTTATTTAAATTCTGATTTTATTGTAATCGTGGAAGCCTTTTTTATAGCTTTTACATTAGCAACAAAAAAAATAGAATCCTAATCTAATATGACTTTAGGACTACTAAATTAAATAGATTTCCTAAACAAATCAACTATTAAAAATATAAGATTCCACACCTATTAGGACTCCTAACTAATATAAACCTCTAAACTTAAAAAGATTCTAATAATAAAACTTCTAAAACTCTAGGATTCCTTGATTTGTCAACCACACCTAATGGGCCCCACCCTTTTACTTTTTAAAGTCCTAAAAAGATTCTATTAGAGGCTGTATGATCAACAACTAGTGGGCTCCACTGTTTTTAAATTTTGAACATTAAAAGAGGCCAAAAAGTGGTTGCCGTGCACACCTAAAGACTCATAAAAACTTGGCAGCTTTTTGCCTTATTACAAAGGACTCCTAACACATAAATTAACTCTAAAAAAACCCATAGAATTAAAGTCTTCGAACTCAGTCCTCTTATGATGAGGCACATGCAATAATTTAAACAAAATTGGCTACATCATACTCTACATACCTCATCAACTTTATACCAAAACAATGCATCCAGTACATTTTTAGATACTTCTTCCTATCTTTAACTCCAATACACCCTACAAATATTTCATGGGTGAAGCAATTCTAGGGAGCATGTTTGTCTCTGGAGGCTCTCCAATGCCCCGTGCTCTGTAGCAAACTGGGTGTTCGCAGTAAGTCACGGCCTTTTTTGTAATTGTCCCTCATATGATTCATTGCTTGTACACTATTGTAAATGAGAATGGTTATCTTTCTACATTTATTAATTGTGTCTATAATAATCTTTAATTTCTCAATATCCTTTAACATGAGGTCAATATAGTGTGCGGCACAAGGGACACAATATGAATGTTGCCTCTTTCGCTTTAGCATCTCCTCTGTAGCTTTAAATGTTGCTTCATTGTCCGTTACAACCTGAAAAACATTTGTTTCACCCATATCATCAACAACTTTATCCATCAGCCTGAATATGAACTCCTTTGTTTTGTGATGGCCCGTGGTGTCCACTGATTTGTGAAATATCATGTTTTTATTACTATACACCATAAAACTTATCAATTATTTACTTGTCTTTGATGTCCAACCGTCACACATGATGGTGCATCCATATTTATGCCAATGCCTCTTTAAATCCTAAATTTAATCCTTCAGGTCATCTAATTCTCTGGATAGATAAATATTTGTCAGTTGATATGGGTTGGGGCCTTATATCCCTAGCCCTACCTCTGCAATATAACATCACACATGATCTGGAATTATGGATTCTCTGTACCAAAGAATGAGATGCCAGAATGCACCATCCACCTACATTCTCAATGCCTTACCTCCTCTTCTCTTTTTTTCTTGATCAAATCCTTAATTTTTTTTCTATTTTGCTCCCTCTATTCCATACTCACTCTCGTTGACTGATCGCCACCTAGATGTGGTTTTCTCCTTTTTATGGTGTGCCCTCTCTATCTCTATCTCTATAGGCTTTTTGTAGTCTCACTCCTCCCAAAAGTAAGTTGTGATGGTCTCCTCCAAGGTGATATTGAGAACCCATCCCTTTTATGCTAGTGGGAGGGTCAAAAACAAAAAAATCTCTTTATCACCTCATAATCTTGTATGAACCTTCTACTCTCTTTCAGTGCTGCCATTAACTACTCCCTCTCTAGCCTATCTATACCATCAAAGCCATAAACTTTCTCCTCGATATCATGTCGACTAGCCCTTTAAAATGCTCTTGCAATAACTCTTTGTGTTTCTTCTTTAGAGCCTTCTCTTTTTTAACCTTTCAAGTGTGTCTGCATATCTAACATTGACTGCTTAAGGTACTTGTAAGCATGGTTCAACATCTCCTCTCAAAATGGCAAGGTGATGTTTGAATCTACTCACACCCCCCCCCCCCCACATGATCTTATTGCACTAATTACATTTCACTTGTTTTTTTGCATGAAGTCAATGCAATACAATGTGACCAACTAATATGAAGTTGTTTTTCTTTCTTATTTGAACTTGGACCTGAAGCCATTTCTATTCTCTAAACCTGTAAAACAATATAAGAAAAAAAAATTAATAAATATAAATAAAATTTAAACAACATACACTTACATAACGAAATAGATTGATACCTTACATAATATTTACATAATACTTAAAAAGTATAAAACTAATTAACTATACAGCATTTTTCTTATTTTTTATAAAATTTAAAAAAAAAATTTCTAAATTATTTTCATTTTCTACAAAATATATGTAATGAAATAAGTTACAAAGATTACACTACAAGATTGCATTTGAGTAACAAAAAATAATGTACAATCAAGTTCATGAAAAAAATTATTTTTAATTTTTCGAGTTATTTAAAATATATATATTTTTGAAAAATCAAGTTCAACCATAGATCAGTGGGTTTTGATCCCAAACCCATAGATCTATAGGCTATTATATCATATACATCACATATTTTTATTTTAGATTTTTGGAAAAAAAATACTTATTTTTCACAAATAGTGGGTTTATTCCATGAACCTCCACTTAAATCATATTTTTGATGCAATAAATTAGTAAATCTAACATCTAAATATGTTGATCTGTTGTTTTATTGCAAAAACAAAAAAAAACAAAAACGGATTTAAGAGTAAAAATTCACACCTTATTTTCGGTTTCGTGGAAGAACCTTAAAATCTCCTATTTCAATCCACTAAAATACGAGTTTTTGATTCACAAGAGGTGGAATCACGAAAAAAAAATTAATAGAAAATCGGGTTTGAGAGGAGCAGAGAGCAAAATGGGGAAACAAGGGACTTTCGGCAATCTTGTAGGTCGGATCACCCAATACTGAGT
>JAOXJP010160187.1:0-12913 GCA_025762735.1 Platanus orientalis
GGCCCAGGTCCTTAACGGCCACATTTATCCCTATGATAAGGCCCAAAGAGTTAGTACCCACACTTAGCCCAATGTCGAGACCCAGGTCATTAACAGTCACATTTAACCCTGTGACAAGGCCCAGAAGTTCGAAATCCAAATGTCACATTTAGCTTAGTGACAGGACACAAAATAGTTAAAGGTTCGAAGTCCAACCGGGTTCATATCAGTAAGTCTGAAGGTCCACATAGTTTCGATAATCAGAGTGTTTTTATAATGTGCAAAGCAAACATAAGCATCATGTTGTCATGAATTAATCATTCCAAAGACATATAGTTCACTTAGATTCAATATTAGTATATGATTCAATATTCATAAGTGTATTAACCCGGTTTGTATAAAAATGGTAAAATTATAATTTTACCCTCATAAGGGTAAAATTATCCTTTCACATGTTTAAATAGATTATAGAGTAGTTTAGGAACCCATTGGATGAAGTTAGAAGTGTAAAACCCAAGTTGGGCCTCGAATTTATCAAGTTTAAAAGTTATCTTGAATTCGCATTTTGGGTAACTTTGTAGGCCCACCGACACCAATACCGAGTGAATTAGAATACAAACCATATATCCCTGGAAATATCTATGAGTCTACTTTCCAATCCATCAAACTTTGTATGATTATGAGTCTCCTATGAAAAGCTATGATAATTCTCCCACAAGAAGTCAGTTCTGACAGGCTTACAGATTTAAGGTCACTTCCTAGACCCACTGACACCAATCCCGAGGGAATCATATGGTGATATATAACTTGTTGGAAAGGTCTTGAAATCTAGTTTTCAACCCAATAAACGGTTTACAAAAAATATTTTTTCAGAGAAAGTTATGGTCATTTTAGTACGAAGGGATCAAACCTGAAAAAATGACATTCAGATGGATCCGACCCATACCGGATAAATATGCACTTAGTGGATCCATCTGACCACTATCCGGATCGATCTGGGATCTCAGAGGTTTACAAAAATCTTCACAGAACAGTGTCGGAACGATCCGTTATCCATGCGGATCAATCCGATACCCCTTTGGATCGATCTGACACCCTCCGGATTAATTCGAATAAACCCAGTTTGCATTTTTTGAAACCTATTCGACTTTTCTTCATTTTGGGGAGTGTGGGACCCTCCTAAATCGACCCAAAACCCTAAAAATAAGTTATAAAAACCCTAATAACTTACTTTTCATCAAAATAGAAAGAGTTATAGAGACTTGAGGAGTTTTGGAAGAGGAAAAAGGAGTTCTTCCCCAAATTAGGTAAATTCCATTTCCAACCACAAAAATTCTTCTAAATTGGGTTGTTTCTCTACTAGAACTTCATAGTTTTATTATTCTAATGTTAGAACTATGTCTGTGTTACAGAGAAAGGTGTGAATAAAGGTTGAAGTGAAGTTTTCTTGCTAAGAGACCTTGAATTGAGCTTTGGTAAGAAAATCTAGCTTACTATGGATGATATGATGTAAATCCCTCTTTGATCTTTAGAGTTTGTATTCAAAACCCTTTGGAATCTCTAGAAAATCATAAGTTGAGCCTTTAGATATGGTTTGTTCATTGGATTAAGCTTTTTAGTAAGAGTATCTTGCATACTATGGATGATGTAATGTGAATCACTCTTTAATCTTTGGAGTTTAGATATGAATCTCTTTGGAATCTTTGAAAGTATGTGAAAACCCATACTCTAAGCCATTGAACCTTGTAACTACTAGAATCTAAGCTTCTCTACTAAGTGAATCTTGCTTACTATGGTGATTTGAGGTGAATCTTTTTTATGATTTCAGATTTTGTGGTGCTATATATGGAATTCCCTGAGATTGTTGGAATTATTTAAATTCAATCTTTTAAAACATTTTAGATCATTGATTTTCCAGCTTGTTTGGTAAATCTTCATGTTCCTTATGCTTGGGATGACTCTTCTCCTATTGGAATCTCTAAAAATTCTATAGGCTAATGCTTGAGACCATTGGATTTAGTTTGTTCTTTAGATCTACACCTATTTTGTGAAATAGTTTTGATCCTAGACATTGTGTGGCCTGATCTCCTTCAAAGAACCCTTTAAAACATGTGAAATTTGACTTTTTCTCATGAGAATCTTTGAAAACCTGGCTGAAGTTGTGAATCCTTCAAGATCTATTCTATTTGTGATCAATTTGAAAGACAATATTGTCTTGCCTTTTGTTTAGAACAGTAGAAGTGATATTGGCTAACCTATATGATTTGATTCATTGGAATACATATGAATTTTTATGGAAATATATTGAACTCATTGATTATATTGAACTTTATGCCTCCTATGTGATTATGTGAACCATGTGAACCTTCAAATCCTATTATATGTTGAATCATTGACTCTATATGAAATCTTAGTGAATCATTGTGACTCCGAACTTGTGAATATCAAATTATATACTAACATTGAATCTAAGTGAACCATGTGCCTTTGAAATGATTGATTTATGGAGATGTGATGCTTACGATTGCTTTGCAAATTATCGAAACATTCCAATTATTGAAACCGTGTAGACCTTTGGACTTATTGATGTGAACCCTCTTTTTAAACTTTGAACCTTTGACTATTTGGGCCTACTCACAAGGCTAAGTGTGAGAAAGTACTTCGGACATGCTCTCTAGTTCATGGATATCGGCCCTTCTCCTTGGGGTTATAATAAGGACATTGGCCCTTCTCCTTAGGGTTAAACAAGGACATTGGCTCTACTCATAGGGTTGGCATGAGATCAGGACCCTACCCATGGGGTTGGCCAGAGCATACGAATACTTTACATAGAACCTCTAGACATTGAACATTGGACTTTGAACTCCTTTGAACATTGAACCTTGTGAATTTCGAACATTGTGAACATCGAAAGGTACTTTGGACATGCTTTTTAGCTCACAGATATCGGCCATTTTCCTTGGGGTTATAACAAGGACATTGGCCCTCCTCCTTAGGGTTATAACAAGGACATCGACCCTACTCATGGAGTTAGCCAGAGCATACAAATACTTTATATTGAATATTTAAACATTGAACATTGGACATTTTTTAACATTGGACTTTGAACTCCTTTGAACATCGAACCTTGTGAATTCCAAACACTGTGAACATCGAAAGGTACTTCGAACATGCTCTTTGGCTCACCGATATCGGCCCTCTTCTTTAGGGTTATAACAAGGACATTGACCCTCCTCCTTAGGGTTATAACAAGGACATTGGCCCTCCTCCTTGGGGTTATAACAAGGACATCGACCCTACTTGTGGGGTTGGCCAGAACATACGAATACTTTATATTGAACCTTTGGACATCAAATATTGAACCTTTTTAAACATTGAACTTTAGACTCCTTCAATTATTAAACCTTGTGAACTCCAAACACTTTGAATCTTTGAATTCTGGATATTGAATATCCAAATATTGTGAACCATGTGGATTCTGAATACTTTGAACTCTTTGAAATCATAGAACATTGAATCTCTCAAAACACATGTCATTGAGTTTGTAAGCTTTGACCTCCACATTGAAATATTATCAAAACTTAGATCTTTGTATTAAACCATTGACCTCTATGTGACATGTGATTATTGATATTTCTGTACTAGCATGATTGTGATTACTACTTTGATATTTGTTTAGCTTTGTATTGACCTTTGGACATGTTAGTGTTCAGATGTGTGCTTTGTGTCAGATTATTTATAGTATGCTAGAATTCTTACAGGTTGGGACTAACCCAGCCGTTTATTTTTCATACTGATTATTGTTGCAGATCCTCTATTCGAGGGACTTGCTATGGCATCCACAGCTTTCTTTTTGTCTTTCTCATCCTTATTTTAGACATATTTTGGAATTTTCCTTTGTATTGGGATCATATTATTAGACTAGTAGATGTTTCCCTTTATATATTTGGGTGAGAGGGCACCCTAGTGATATCTATCTTTTGATTTGATATTAGTGGACTACTATGATCTTTGTGGATTTTAAGTTACGCTTCCACACTTTTATCGAACTAAATGTTTATAAGATATTTGAATATGGATTATGCTTCCGTAATTATTAAAATGTGACTGTCGAACTAAATGGACATAAGGAAAATTACTAAAAACTATGTGGACTGTATTGGATCTCACTTATGGGCCCATGTTTTGGGTTAATATTATGTAGATTATTGGATTTTTGAATAATAACGAATCCAAATCCAGAGCGATATGGATCCATATCCGAATCCAGGTTTGGAGGCGTTACAATAAGTTCGGAGTCACAATGATTCACTAAGATTTTGCATAGAGTTAATGGTTCAAACATGTAATAGGATTCAGTGATTTACATAGTTCACATAACCACATATGAAGCATAGAGTTCAATAGAATCAATGAGTTCAATATATTTCCTTAAAAATTGAGAAATTCACATGGTATTCCAACAAATCAAATTATAGAGATCAACCAATATCATTTCTAATGTTCCAAACAAAAGGTAAGAAAAGATTTCATTTCAAATTAATCATAAATAGAATAGATCTTGAAGGATTTACAACTTCACATAAATTTTCAAAGATTCACATGGAGATATTTAGATTTCGTATGTTTTAAAGGATTTAATGAAGGAAGACAGTTCACATAATGTATATGAACAATAATATTTCACAAATAGGTGTAGATTTAAATAATAAACAAGATTAAATGGTCCAAAGCATAGGTTTATAGAATTTTCAGAGATTCCAATAAGAAAATATTCATCCTAAGCATAAGGAGCAAGAAAACTTTGTAAGCAAGCTAGCAATCATAGATCTAGTATGGTTCAATGGATTGGATTCAAAGATTTTCAATAAACTCAAGGGATTCCATCGATAACATCACATAATTTAAAAATCAAAGAAGAATTCACACTACATCACCTATAGTAAACAAGATTAACTTACTAGAGAAGCTTAGAGTCTAGTAATCACAAGGTTCAATGGCTTATAGCATAGGTTTTCACATATTTTTAAAGATTCGAATAGATCTAAACACCAAACTCCAAAGATCAAAGAAAAACTTGAATTAAATCATCAATAGTAAGATTTACTTATCAAAAGCTTTAATCCAAAGTTTCTAAGCAAATGAGCCTTCAATTCACTCCCTCAAATCACATTGCCCTACAATATTAGAGTAGATCTAACATAAAATGAATGAAACTAAGGAAAATCACTTTATCTAGCAAAAGTTTCCAAGGTTGGGTTGAACTTACCAAATTGGGAAAGAATTTCTACTCTTTCCTTCCCAAATCTCTCAATTTTTTTCTCTTCTTTCTATCTTCTAAGAGGTATAATAGACCCAAATGAGGTCATTTAGTGATCATAAGTCATCACAAACGAGATCTCACTCGTTTAGGGGTCAAATAGGAGCAAGTCACATCATAAAAATGATAAAAATTGTAATTCCCAAAATTTCAACATTTTTGGGCATGTCATGATTGATAACGAATCACCCAAAAAGGTCTCGAGGGCTTGGTTGCTTCATTCATGACCAATTAGGCCAAAGTCAAGCTTTCGTGATCAATCACACGATCTATGATCGATCGTGCTTCTCCCAAAAAACCCTGTCCAAACACTTTCTTGTAAAATAGACATAACTTTCTTTAAAAAAAAACTCTGAATTATGAACTGTTTGAGGCATTAGAAAGTAGACTCAAAGAGCTTTCCAACAAGGTATGGATTATCCTCTAATTTACTCAGTGTTGGTGTCAGTGGGCTTGGGAAGTTACTCCAAATACGCTTTCAAGATAGCTTTGAAACTTGACAAGTTCATGGTCCAACTTGGGTTCTACACTTCTAGTCAGTCCAAAAGGTTCCTAAACTACTCTAAGGTCTGTCTAAAACATGTGCAATAAAATTTTTACCCTTACACATAAAAAATTATATTTTCCCCTTTAAGACATTGCAAGGTATTACATCTCCCCCTTATAAAAATTCAGTCATTGAATTTATGCATACCTTAGTTTTGGAATATATATGGGTACTTGGCCTTCATATCGTCCTCACCTTCCTAAGTAGCTTCTTCATAAGTGCAGTTGCCCCACAGGACTTTTACATAAAGGATGATCTTAGAATGCAACACTTGCTCTTTGCAATCGAGGATCAGAACGGGTTGTTCATCACATGACAAATCATCTTGGATGTCCACCGGAATGTATTCCAAGTACTTCCTTAGCATGGATACATGAAACATGTTGTGGACATGGGATAATTCCGACAGTAGTGCTAAACTGTAAGCCACAACCCCAATCCTTCTTAATACTTCAAATGTTCCAACAAACCTTAGTTCTAACTTACCCTTCTTACCAAATCGAGTCACTCCCTTGGATGGAGATACCTTTAAGAAGACATGATCACCCATTCCAAACTCGAGTTCCCTCCTTATTTTGTTAGCATAACTCTTTTGTCGAGTTTCGGCTGTTTGTAGTCTGTCACGAATAATCTCCTCTGTAGTGATTTGTATCAATCCAGGCCTGATAAGTTGTTTCTCTCCGACCTCTTCTCAATACCTTATTCCATAAAGGGCTTCAAATGGAGCCATTTGAATACTAGACTGGTAGTTGTTGTTGTAGGTAAACTTGACTAGTAGTAACTGGCTATCCCAACTTCCCTTGAAGTCAATTGTACAAGCTCGTATCATGTCTTCAAGAGTCTATATAGTCCCTTTTGATTGTCCATTAGTATGGGGGTGGAAAGTAGTGCAGAAATTCAGTCTTGTGCCCATGGCTTCGAATAGTTTTCCCTAAAAATGAGAAGTAAACCATGGGTCTCGGTCATAGACTATACTAGCTGGAATGCCATGTAATCCCCCTATCTCATCAATATAAAGTTTAGCTAATTGTTCCAATGGATAAGATATCTGAATGGGTAAGAAGTGTGCAGACTTCGTCAGTCGATCAACAATCACCTAAATGAAATCATGGCCCTTGTTTGTTTCATGCAATCCCACTACAAAGTCCATGAAAATGTGTTCTCACTTCTATTCTGGAATGTCAAGTGGTTGTAGTGGTCCTACTGGCTTTGGGTGTTTAGTCTTGACTTGTTGGCACGTCAAACACTTAGAAATGAAGTCCATTATCTCTCTCTTCATATTGTTCCACCAATATATCTCTTTCAGGTCCTTGTACAATTTGGTATTACCAAGGTGGACGGTATAGGCAGTCTTGTGAGCTTCATCTGAAAATTTTCCTTCGAATTCATCAACATTGGGAAAACAATGTTAGCTTCCAAATCTCAAAGTACCATTAGTATGAATGGAGAAATCAATTATATCACCATTCTTCACTTCATCTACAATCTTCATAAGTGATGGGTCATCAACTGTGTTCTCTTGATAAGATCAACCAAAGTAGGTTGTACTTTCAAGTGGGCAAATAACACATCAAGATCCTTCACCTGAAGCTCCGAGTTTAAGTCTTTCAGTTAATATAGTAGGACAATCTTCCTTACTTGGAGACATGCAAGTGAACTAGAAGACTTTCAACCACTACCACGTTGGCTTTCCTGAGGCGGTAGTTGATGGTACAATCATAATCCTTGATTAGCTCCATCCGTCTTCATTGTCTTAGGTTCAACTCCTTTTGTGAGAAAATGTATTTAAGGCTCTTGTGATTAGTGAAGATCTCACACATCTCACTATACAAGTAGTGTCTCCATATATTTTCAGTGCAAAGATAACTGCTGCCAATCAAAGTCATGAGTGGGACAATTATGTTGGTATGACTTTAGCTATCTTAACATGTAAGCGATCACCTTTCCATGTTGCATAAGCACACAACCCAAGCCCTTCCTAGAGGCATGACTATAGACAACAAACCCTCTTGTTCTTGAAGGTAACATAAGAACTGGAGCGGATACAAGACCATTCTTCAACTCTTGAAAGCACTTCTCTTATTCGTCACTCCATTCAAACTTCACATACTTCTGGGTTAGCTTCTTCAACGGTCTCAAAATCTTTGAGAAACCCTTAACAAACCTCCGATAATAATTAGCCAAACCCAAGAAACTATAAATTTCAGTCACACTTGTTGGTCCAGGCCAACTTACCACAGCTTCAACCTTCTTGGGATCAACAAGGACACCATCCTTGGATATAATATAACCCAATAATGATACTCAGTCCAACCAGAACTCACACTTATTGAATTTGTCATATAACTTGTTCTCTTTTAGAATTTATAAGGCAATTTGCAAGTGTTCTTTATGTTCTTCGTGGTTCTTGGAGTAGACTAAGATGTTGTCAATGAATACAATGACAAAATGATCTAGAAATGGCTTGAACACCCAATTCATCAAATCCATAAAAATGGAGGATGCAATGATCAATCCAAAAGACATTACAATGAACTCGTAGTGTCCATATTAAGTCCTAAATGTAGTCTTAGGTATGTCTTCAGCTCGTACCTTCAACTGGTAGTATCTTGACCTTAGATCAATCCTGGAAATTACAGTTGCTCATTGTAGTTAATCAAACAAGTCATCAATCCTCGGGAGTAGGTACTTGCTCTTGATTGCCACCTTGTTTAGTTGTCGGTAATCAATGCACAACCACATTGTCTCATCCTTATTCTTCACAAACAACACCGGTGAGCCCCATGGTGACACACTGGACCTAACAAAACCCTTGTCAAGAAGCTCTTGCAACTATACCTTAAGCTCCTTGAGTTCTCTTGGTGCCATTTGTTATGGAGCTACTTCTTCTCCTTCCTAGTTTGTGGTCGCACGTCTGCTAAAATTCTAAAGTGATTATCAATTAGTGTACTCACAAGTTTAGATCCTGTATTCCAAAGTGTTAAAGTACATTCACAGAATAATTCTTCTGTGATAATACAAATTTCTTGCTTTTTTACCTTTGTGAATTTTTATACCCAAAATCTTCTTTGTTGCCCCCTAAGTCTTTAATCTCAAACTCACCACTATGTTGAGCCTTTAACCTATTGATTTTAGACATGTTTGTAACAATAACAAACATACCATCATCATATATCGACAAGTACAGAAAAGAACCATTTGAGAATTTTTTTAAAATAAACACAACTATCATACTGACTCCTAAAAAAGTCATGCCAAGGTATAAAAGTGTCAAACCACTTATACCATTGTCTAAGCGATTGTTCAAGCCATACAAAGACTTTTTCAACTAGCAAGCATGATCTTCTTTACTTGAAATGATGAATCCATCTAGCTGATGAATGTAAATCTACTCCTCAAGCTCACTATGCAGAAAAGCTGCCTAAACACCAAGTTGCTATAGCTCTAAGTCAAGAATAGCAACCATGACGAGTAATGTTGAGTTCAGCAGTTGTCAATTCCATGCCAAAGTTGTAATGTAAAGTGTGTGTGAGTAAAGTGTCAAGTCCTATGTATACCACAAGAAAAAGAACATGAAGTAGGACAGATGACATGGCCAGGTGCGACGTGAAGAAGACATGTCAAACAATCCATGCACACACCAAGCTCAAATCACATCAAGTAAATATAGGTAAGATGGTTGAAAGAAAAGCACACATTAGGTAAAGGAGAATGGACCCAAACCCTAGAGAAAAGCCCACATTGATTATGTTCTTGATGTAAAATTTAATGAAAAAATTTAAAGGGAAAGAAGCTAGAAAAAGAGCACAAAAAATTGGATAGGGAGGTCTGAATCGGTTCACAAAATTGCAAACTGAGCCAGACCAGACTGATCCACAAAATTTCGGACTAGGTTCAACCAGGACTAATCTGCAATTTTTCGGACCGATCCAAATGTTTATGGACTGAGGACCTGAGAGTCCCCGACCAATCCAAAAAAGGTGGACTAGTCTGGACTTGATCGAGTCGTTTTTTTGTGGACCAGTCCGGTGGCGAAAAATAATAAAAATTTATTTTAATTTTTTAAAAAAATTGTTTTTGGTAATTTTTTTGGACGTGTAGCTTAGATCTTTCTTAGGGTTTTGTGCATGACCTAACCTCTATAAGAAGGTTCCTTTTACCCTAAAAGAGATTTTAAAAAAAAGAGAGATTGAACATATTGGAAAAATCTTGTGAGAAAGTCATGTGTTATGTCCTTCTTTTTCTTGAAGAAATTGTCCATGTGTTGAAAACTTGTAGAAGCTATTGAGGATTTTCAATTGCATTTCCAACTCTCAATGAGGAGATTGTGATTGTTGGAACTCCCCCAACAACTTTAAAAAGCTCTGAGAGCTAGATCTCTTGAGGTAAAATTCACTAATCTAATTGTGATACTATAGTTATATCTATTGACTAAGAAGCATAAAATCATGTTGAATAAGTAAGTTGCATTTTCCATCACTAGAAACATTTATTGTGCTTAGTACAACTAAATCCACATATTTAAAGGGGCACAGTTCGGGAACTGCATCGAATATTATCCGCCTACTGTAGAGGCATTACCTAATATTACACCTCATCATTTTATGTAATATTGTGTTTCTGTCGGTGACATCGGAAACAGATTTGACCCTTGTCGAAGACACCAAGGATGGTAGACACGTTTATCGAAGACACCAAACATAAACTATATCATTAGGGTTTATGTAAATCTTCCCTTCTAATCATTTGAATTAATTAACAAAATTTATAGGCTCAATGAGGAGCCTTTTGAGAGTGGATGTAGGCCCCGAAGTGGCTGAACCACTATAAACTTGGTGTTGTGTGTTAATTATGGTTCTTGAAAATTGTATTTATTCATCTTGTGCTCATGTTATGATTAACTCTTAATAAATTCAAAAGGATAACAAACTAATTCTAAACACCATGGACATATTTCTCATAATAATACTTCATTGAGAATATTTCAATTCTTGTTATTAAGCACACATTCGGTAGAATTGGTGGTACTACACAACATTAAGAAATTTCTCTTTCCCAATCAAATAATATAAAAGCAAAGTATTGTGTCCTGAAATTCAATCTTGTAGAATTTGTTAGAAGTCATTAGATTAAGTAGAAAATACCTACTTAAGTAAATAAATTAGAAAACTAGGAAGATCCTACTTCCCCCCCCCCTCTTTAGGATCAATTAGGACTTAGAATTTCAAGCAACACATGATTAAGACTATACCTCACAACTGATGAGAATATTTCATTGAAGTTTATACCCTCTTTCTGACTACAACCCTTTGCCACCAAACATGTCTTGTATTATACATCTTCCACTCTTAGAGTTCATTCTTTCATCTTAAAAATCCATTTGCAGCTAATAGTCCTCTTTTTCTTAGGTGGTCTCATTATCACCTAAGTCTAACTCTCATGGAGAGACTCAATCTCATCATTTATAACAGCAATCCACTGCATAGAGTTACTTCTTATGACAACTTCACGGTATATGAAAGGTTCCTTACACTTAACAGTTTTTCGCCCCAATCAATGCATAAGAAACCATCTCTACATAGCTAATATACATGAGATGTTCTAATCTCTCTCCTTTGTCCCTTAGTAGCAATACTATATTGTTGCTCCTCTGGTGCAACTTCATTCTGACTAGGATATTGCATCTCTTCCTCAATAGGTTGAATGAAAGTGCCATCTTTCCCCTTCCTTAAAATATCACACTCTAGCTCCACCTACTAACTAATACCATGGTCCCTATCTACATCAATATTCTCCTTTTTTAGGTTAAACGTGACAGATTCATCAAAAGTAATATCTTTACTAATAAGAAACTTGGGTGACTAAGGATCAAGACACCATAACCTATATCCCTTCACACTAGATGTATAACCCAAAAATATGCACTTCTTAGCTCTAAGTTATACCTTACATTTATTCGCATGAGCATAAGCAAGACATCAAAAAACCCTCAAACTTTAATAATCCACAAGAGTACTTGACTATTGAACTTCTTTACTTTGTACTTTTCTGCCATATCAAAAACCCCAAACGAATAACTTAGGCATCTGATACCAGTTTATTATAAGGAATCCCTACATTTGGAGTTTGTATGCAAAAAACTAGAAGAAAGAAAATAGTGAAAACAACAATCACACGAAGAACACAGACAATTTACGTGGTTTGGCTTAAGACTTATGTCCACAGGCGAAAACAACAAGAGAGATTTCACTATGAATGAAAAAAAGAAGATTACAATGAAAGTGCAGCGGAATGGTACCCAATAAACCCAATATAACACACACACACACACACAAAACCCTATTCTCCATGAAGGTCAGGTCAGACCCAAATCGGACCAAAAATTTTTGGCTCACCCAAAAACGGGTCTTTCAAATTTTTCTCTAGATCACACATCCGGGTTACATATTGAGTTGAATTCAAGACACTTTCCCGATATCTATAATCCTAACATGGAGTCTTAATGTTTCATATCAATCACAAAGAGAGAAAATTTTCATTTTTTTTGATGAAAATAACCTTAGTTGTTTTCAAGAGGACTAAATGTGGAAAAAGTTTTTTGGATGATTCTTTAGATATATCTTCATAAGATGACTTTCTTATTAGGGGTGGGCATGGGCAAGGCCATGGTAGGCTTGGGCTCGACCCTCAAATTATAGATTGGGCCTGGGCTGGAGCTTGGGCCCGTAGGGGTGGGCTTGGGCTCGTAGGGGTGGGCTCAGGCTGGGGTTTGGGCCCAACCCTCATTAATTGATCGGGCCTCGGGCCGGGCTTCTAGCCGGCCCATGAATTTAAAAAAAAAATGTTGAGATGTAGGTTTGAACTCTAGACCTATCCAAGGTTCAAAATTTTGATTTTGATGGATTGTTCGTCATGAAGATTAATGGAAATTTCACTAGAATGCTTCGAAATATTATAAAAATTATGAAAATTTCGATGTGAACTATTATGAAATTTCAATCTATGTTGAGCATGATTACACACTCTGGACTAAAATAATTATATAAAGCATTTAAGTCATGTACAAA
>JAOXJP010160198.1:0-12913 GCA_025762735.1 Platanus orientalis
GTTATTTTAGGTGTGATAACAAATTTTCATTCCTCCATGCTAAATCTATATGAGTTTGGTGATTTCAATTATTTCATGGAGTGATTTATTCCATCTTACCTTGGTTGAGAGCTTGATTACATAAAATTCTGGATGTATTAGTTAAGACTATTCCAATTTGAGCATGTATTACATAAACCAATTCCAATTTGAGCATGTATTAGTTAAAACTTAATCCTTTTACTTTGCTATCATCATGAATTCATTGAAATCCTAAGCTCCTTTATGATTAAATATAAGAAGGTTGAATCCTTGTGAAACTAAAAAGGAGAAAATAATTTCTACCTCATACACATGATATTTTCCTTGATTTCTCCATAGTTGAGATTCCTATTCACATTATTATTGTTGTTGGTAGTCTTTTATTAATTTGATTAACTCCAAGCCATGTTGCTTTTTCTATTTCATATGATAGTTAACCAATAATGCTATTATTATGGTTCTCACTTGATTATCTCTTCTTACATTTGATCCGATGGACTCCATGTTAATATCATTGTATCCATATGACTTGTTTGAAACTTTTATGTTATTGTTGGTTTTGAAAAGTTAGAAGATGATTTTTGAACATTAGGTTTTGGTGTGAGTATGAGTTATTTATTACATTCAGTTGGTTTTAAGTACGAGCTTTATATGGTTTCACAAATGAGTTATATTACATGGATATCTCTTGCATCATATCCTTATGTAATATGTATTACTTTATATATAGACATGATTTTAAAGTACTGTTTGTATTCGGGGATTTTTGCTATAACTCATTTTAGGTACCCAATCATCAGGTCACATTAATAAGTGAAAATGGTCTTATGATCCATTTCAGGTACCTAATCACCAGGTCACATTAATAAGTGAAGGCGGTCTTACGACCCATTTTAGGTAACCAACCATTGGGTTACATCAATAGGTGATGATATTATGACTTATTTCAGGTACCTAATCATCGGGTCACATCATTAGGTGAAGATGACACTAGATGCCCACTAGTTTTGTTTGGGATTTTTGTTTTGTTAGAGACCCTACATAGGTTATATGATTTTAGTTTCTTTAGATGCCTTATGTGGGCTAATCTATTGGATTTGTTACGAGGTGTTTTGACGAGATTTGATTCATGAACCCTGCATGGGTTGAGTTGTTTTGATCTAATATGTGTTTTGTTGAAAATCCTTCATAGGTTACATGAGTTTGAAAGTTGCATTAGACTTCCATAAGCATGTATCTGTTTTGATATCTATTAGCTAATGCAACTTATTTGAGAGGTGCTAAGGCCTATTAATATATGAGTATTTTGAAGTAAATACTGCATTACACGTTACACTTACCTCATGAGCCAAATTTTATCTATTTCAATTTTGGACTCTTACTAATTTGACTTATTACTTTTGTACCTTTATAAGGTTCTGATCATTGTTATAGTTAGTTTGACTCTTATATATTCATCTTTTCTAATTTGGTATCATTTTGTATTCATGACATTCAATTTATTTCATGGGACATTATGTATGTTATCTCACTGGATTTATAGCTTACCCATATTTTTAACTCCCTTTCGGATGGCGCCCTGTAGCACGAGGTTTTTGATAGGTTTAGTTATGAGAGATGGTTTGTGGGATGAGAGGACCATTTTATCTACTTTCGTTCTGTTCATTTTATTTTTAGCACACTTCATGTATGACATAGAACTTGAGTTACAACTTATATGAGCTGTTTGTAGTTTTATTGGAGACTATTTCGTTATTGGCCTATTTGGTGGCCCCATATGATGATATTGCTTATTTTAGAGAATGTAGTTTGGTATGGATGTTAGTTATATTTTCACTACAATTGTTGAATGGGTATTACTTTATGGTTATGCTTCCGTTATGATGTGTTGATAATTGAGGTTAAGTAATTAGGATAAAATAAATGAAAAAAATATATGCTGTAATTAGGTAAGACAAGTTAAGTAAGAGCTTTTTCCGCAAGAAAAGAGTAATGTCACACTTCGAGACCTGCGATACCGTGCACGTGTGTTTTATACTTTGATTTGCATGCGGGTTTTAGGGAGTGACAAAGAATTTAGCAGTGTCCCACTTCATGACCTAGAAGAAGTTGAGAACTAGGCAAACTTGATGACAGAAGTTCCTTTCAGAGTTTGACTTGGCACTAGAGTACAAGCCAGGACGAACAACATTGACCCAGGTATGACAACAAAGTGCTTCCTAGTTGAAGAATACCTTACTTGACCAAGTCCGGGAGGGACTCAAACCATATCCCTAGGCCAAGGTGTTGTGGCCTTTAGTTGAGAGCGACAATACTTGAAGATTTTGGTCCAGGTATATGCTCCTATACGCCTAGAGTGGGCTGACTATATGTTCCATGGTCTGAGGAGTTGAGGAAAAAAATGATGCAGGAGTGTCACAGCACTCTATGGGCCGGCCATCCAGGATAGCACCAAACCTTTGCGCGGCTAGAGTGAGGGTACTTTTAGCCACGCATGTGAGACCATGTGATGGAGTATGTCAAGATGTGTCTTGTATGCCAATTGGACAAGGTTGAGAGAGTTGAACCCTTTGGGCTACTTGAGCCCTTGCCAGTGCCTCAAAGGCCATGAGAGAGTGTCTCCATAAATTTCATTTCCTCTCTACCAGTAGTGGGAGAGTATGGGTTAATTTTGGTGGTTATGGATAGATTCTTAAAGTATGCCACCTTCATCTTAAACCCAACACATTGCTTGATGAAAGAGGAATCTACTTGTTTGTAAAAAAATGTGGTGAATTATTGGGGAGTGCCTTAGAATATGGTTAGTAATCGAGATCCAAGATTTACATGGAAATTTTGGACTGTGTTCTTCAAGCTCCTTGGAACATAGTTAAACTTTTCAACAAGTGGCCGCCCTCAAACTGATGGCCAGACCAAGCATATGAATGACTTAGGGGAGGAATACCTCTGGAACTTTGTAAGTGCCAACTAGAAGAATTGGGTGATTTTGTTGGACATCGTTCAATTCTGTTTCAACTTACAACAGTGCTCTTCCACCACCAACAACCAGTTTGATCTTGTGACAAGGCAACAACCACTCATGCCACACACCGCAACAGCTGATTACCATGGAAGTAACCTTAAAGCTTACCACTTTACCAAAGATTAGCACAAGAACGTGGAAATTTCCTAAGCCTATATTGAGAAGGTCTCGTGAGAATGAAGCAATAGGCCGATTAGAAGAGGAAACTTGAAAAGTTCAAAGTTGAAGACTGAGTGTTATTGAAGTTGAGAGCCGAAAAGCTTAAGTACCTTTGTCGTGTTCATGAGGGACTAGTTCACAAGTATAAATGACCATTTCCAATCATTGCACGAGTGGGCAAAGTCTCTTACAGAGTCTAGCTACTAGCTTAGCTTAAGCTTCATCAGGTCTTCCATGCCAGTCTTCTAAAGCTTTACCATGCAGACAAGGAAGATTCAAAGCGAAGCAACCCTACATGACCTACAACCTGTAACTACTGCACCTTCAAGAGAAGTTGATGGTATAGTGGTTAAGTATTGAATGCAAGTCCTTCCAAGCAAGACAACTTAGATGGAGTACATAGTGAAATGGAATGACCTATTAGATATAGAAGCTAGCTGGGAACTTGCAAGTGCCTTGGTTGCCATCATCGACCATATCAAAGCTTATCTAGTTACGAAGTCCAGGAGGACGTCAACAAAGTGGGGGAGAATGTCATGACCATTTTGTTTAATGTTGTTTGCATGACCATGACCAGTGACACTTATGTTTTTGGGAAGGTTTTCATTTTTGTAAGCTTGATGACATTTTGGGGATTTCTCGCTTCGATGGTATTATTGTAAATATTTCAATATAATTTTTTTTTGGAGGTTGTTGTTCCCTTCTGGCATTTCATGAAAAGCTTAACATCCACCTTGTAGGGAAGTGATAGGTTCTCAAAGGGTTTATCCTCTGAGTGTTGTCCATACGGTTGATGTGGCTCGGTGTTGCTGCACACTATGCTTGGTGATTCTCTCTTTAGCTTTACATTATAATGCTCTTCTGTTGATGGTAATGCAATAGCTTCCTTTACCTCCTATTGTGTGTGTTCTTTGCTTGGTTTTGTGTGTGTGTGTCTTGTCTTGCTTTGTATAACATTGGTTGGCTTGGTACACTTAACATAGGCTGACTTGTGTCGCGAGGTGCAGGACGAGTGCCGCATAGAAGCATTGAATTAGGGCTGTCACGTGTCCATGACAACACGTCTCTTTTATTCTTAATAAGGGGAAATCTTGGATTTAGCAGCAAATTTGTTGGGCTTGAAAGCACAGTAGTAACCAGACGAGAGTCCCTTTTTTAGTTTTTTATTTTTATTTTTGATCTTTCTTAGATAGGGGCCACAATCCTCTTTGAAGTGTTTAACATGATTGGAGAGACCCAACCTAAATGACTCTAAACGCCCAATTTTGAGTTTATTCCAGCTCCGCGCTTCCTCCATTTGGCCCAATATTGGGGCATAGTTTGTGTTATATCATGAGTATTCACAACAGAGGGTAATGTGGAGATCTAATACCTCCAAGTTGAAGTCTAATTGTGATGTAAATGTATATAGAATAATGGTTTGTGATATGATGCTTGTATGAGTGACGATAAGCAATCACAATGGGTGTACAAATCCCGAAGCCCTTAGGATGATCTCTAGTTAGATCACTTGATAACGTACCCAATAACACCCCTTGGGTGGCAACATCAATACCTGCGCGTGTGTGCAAACCCCACACCTATTCATTAAACATTTAGGACACTACACACTTCCTCTTATCCATGATCGGATCCCTCACGGGAATAGAGGTCATACAACATTGCCGTAGATCTCTGCTTACTGAGACTAAGAAAGAGGTCACATTGCGATTCGTTGAAGACACAGTACACATAGCCGTGATTTCTATCCCTCCCTTTTCTCTCAGGCACCGACGCCGCAATTTTTTATGGCGCTCTCCGAGGTTAATGATTTTATCAAGGAAAAACGGGGGTAAAGCCTAAAGATAACAAATTATAAGATAAACAGATGTGCCCGTCATTTCAAAGTGTCAGCATTACAAAGATGTACAAAATAAATACATTGCAGGGGAGCATCATGAACCAAATTATCCCACTCCTTACTGAAAGTAGATAATTGATCCCCTTGACTCCTCCAAGATGAATCACCAAACAATATAATAAATCCTACACCACCAGCAACCATCTTATAAAAAAAGTGGCAATTCCTCTCCTTCCACAAGCTCCAACATACCACAAAGAGGTGCAAACCTCATAAGGTATATGGGCCTGGGGAAGCGAAAGCCTTTTGTGGGCGAAGAACTGATCACATTTAACCCAACAAGTACCAAATGGATGCAGATGCAATATGGCCCAAATTATGTGAAAAAATATCCACTGGAATAAAGGGTAACTTGCAAATTATTCACTTGTTTTGAAAAGGAAGCACCTATTTTTTACAAACCATTTTCTTTCCTTTGATTTTCAAATGAAACTTACAGCAACATTCACTCTGGATCATTTGCCAAGTAATCTTTTATGCTTGTCTAGAAGGCTCCTGATTGGATGATTAAAATTATTTGGGACGTGAAAGTTTTATGTTTAACCAATACAAGGATGTACGCAAATAGGATACTCCACATTCCACAATGCTGACCAAATATACCACAAGTACAATCCTAATTACCATACCATCATGAATGCCCTGAAATCTCTTTACATGCCAAAAACATTGTCATATATATAAATAAAACCAAAGAAAAGAAATTTTCAAATCTGTAATTTTTATCTCATGCAAACTTCACTTGCAGTAGTGGTTACAATCAGCCCCCCCATGAAAAAAAGGGGGGGGGGGGGAGGGGTTATAAACTTAGCCTTCCAAAAGAATGTGTTGAGTAAGCCTCAAAAACATCTGACTAGCTTTGGGGGAGAAAGAAAAATAAAGGTTGATAAGAAGTATAGGCATTAACTTGGGGCCTCAAAAAGGTACCACTGATGCTTGATCTTGTCTGGCAGGCTTGTTCACGAACTGTTGTTTTCTTGTACTTTCTACAAATGAACAACAATGTCCTGTGATTTGTAGTGCATCCTCCAATTTACGTGTGATATGGAGTGCAGTCACAACTTCTTCATTGTTACACCATGTTGTGGGTCCCTGTCATTGTGTTCCTCTTCCTTACATTTTCATCTGAAATTCCAAGCAGATCTTGATCTGTGAACAACTCATGAACAATTTCTCTTTCGTTCCAAGAAGAATAAGAATTAGGATCAATTATAAGTAAAACTGTTAATTGAACTATTACATTGTCATTTTCTTCTTTCATTTTAAATCATCTTGATGCATTTTGAACAACATATTGTTATCCTATTCTCTTTAGTTTCCTTACCTTATACTTGGGTTAACATTTGACAGATCCAGTCTAAGATATAGTATTTATTAATAGAGCACCATTATGGTGCTAAGGTACTACACTATATTCTTGAAGATAATAAACTGAATGTTTCCAACCATTATTTCTTATAACATATTAGATACTATTAGAAATTAAATTCAGAACCATGTTAATTCCTCTAGCTTTATTTTAAAGAGTTATTGTGATTTAACTTTACTTACTAGGTTTTTTATGCTTTCATATTGTTTTTCTTATATTTATACTTTTCAATGAAGAAACAATTGGGCGGGGTTTCTGGCTTGAAACAATTACCCATATTGTTGTGTGACATTCGGTGAATCTCATTATACTATATTTCCAGTGTACCCATTTGACCATTTTTATGCCAAAAATAGTAAGTCACGGTTATTGGATGTGTGTGTGTGGCAGTGTGAGAGAGAGAGAGAACCTAATCGACACCCAAATCATAGGGCTACTGGGACAAGACTATAGAATTAATTTTCCAATAGTTTCTAACATTCAGGATGTGTGTATATGAAAGCTGGAGCCAGAATCCAACTCGTAGAGCCAAAAAAAAAAAAAAAAAAAAAAAAAAAAAAACCTGGAGAGTCGTGTGGGATTGTTGTAACAATATCAATCATTTGTAAACCTTGCATGATACATTCTAAATAATATGCACATACAGAGATAAGTTACATGTTTGCTAGAAAATGGTGACATGTGTGACTGGATCCTCCGAGTTCTCTTGATCCATTAATCTCTTAATTTCTTTAATAACTGAAGCCTTTAACCCTTTATTTTCTAACCATTTTTCCAACAATAGTACACAAGTTTTGTAATAGTCCAATTTTTGGTATAAATGTATAATATGATAGAACTTATAATGAATGTTCTCTTCACAAGGTTGATGACAAAGGATAAAAAATATGGATCCATGCATCATTGACTACGATAATTTTAATTTTTCTATACATGTATTCTACAATATCTTTATGCTTTTTCTAAATACTGTTTTAAAAAAGAATACCAAGAGATGGGTAAGCCGTGTTCATCATACATCCTATACCTAAGGGTGGCATCTGGACCTGATCTACTAACTGGAAAAATAGAAACTGCAGCATCAAAGTGGTGAACCAGACTAGAACCCAATAATAATCGAACCAAATCATTCATGCATTAGATTATGTGGCCCAAAGAAAAAATCAAATTCATTTACACCTAGAATGAGAAATAGATAAATACCTTTTTGCTTAGACACAGTTACTTCGGAGGTTTGTCTTCTTCTAGCAACAAATGGATCAAAGATCTGACAACGCTGTTATCAACAATAGTTGCCATCTAGAAAAATAAAAACATGAAGAAATAAGGGACTTCTGTGCATCACATCCACATTTAACTAAACTTATAAGAAAAAGAAAATTAATAAAATCTAAGGATTACCATTGTGAAGGAAAAATAAATGCAACAAATAATATCTTAAAAATTGCAAATTGCCAGTACTAGATCCATTTATGCACCAGCGATGCAAAAACATATACAAAATCAGCAATGCCCCTAACTAAGCTATCATGCAAAAGTTGCTGTAAAACCTAATATTATGCGAGCATCACCAATTAAAGGAAGTTAGCTGCAAATTTTCAATGGGTGGTCTAAACTGCAGAATAAAGACGAGAAATGTAATGGCTACCAAGGATATATGCCTGTCTATTGTGTACAATGAACCAATAATCAGATTCAAGTTCTAGTCAACTGGAAGTCAGGAAGAAATAAAATGTTGTAGATACCAAGATTTTGATGATATGAAAATTATACTAGTAAAAATAAAGAACACAAAGAAAGAAATACACGAAGGATAAATCTAATGGATATAGGTGACTCCAATTGCTATGATATCTACCATAAATTGTCAATAGGGACATGAAATGCAAAAGCAGCCAGGATGTATGCATGTCTTTTGTGTAAACTTGACCAATCATCAGATTCAAATCTTGGTCAACTAGAAGTCAGGAATACAGTAAAATGCTGCTGATACCAATATTTTGATGATACAAAAATAATAACAGTATAAAGAATAAGCCAAGAAGAAAGGATATAAATAATCAATCCAACGATCTGTTATAAATCATAAAATTTCAAGTCGACCGTTATCATGAGACATTACATCCTCTCTCTCTCTCTCTCTCTTTTCACAAGAAATCACAACAATAAGATCATTTTCACGATGAAAAGTTATGCAAGAGTAAAAAAAATGCCACGCA
Source organism: Platanus orientalis (assembly GCA_025762735.1). Classification (NCBI taxonomy): domain Eukaryota; kingdom Viridiplantae; phylum Streptophyta; class Magnoliopsida; order Proteales; family Platanaceae; genus Platanus; species Platanus orientalis. The sequence goes on from JAOXJP010160198.1 coordinate 8,691, forward strand.
CCTCTGGCTTTCTAATCAGTTCCTTTAGAACAGAATGAAGAGTTAATCGGAGTTCCTTGAAAAGCACAGCAATTTGGGCTGGTGCTGTCAATTTTAACCAGCCATCAATAACTACCAGTCCAGTCTGCAATAATAAAACCATAAGCTCATGTCATCTAAGAACAACATATATATATATATATATATATATATATATATATATATATATAAAGTTAGGTGTTTTCATGGACAGGAATCGGACCGGGAACAGGGAAGAATTGCTTGGAAGGAAATGATATATTATATATACATACTGTTTATACATTAGTATAAAAATAATTATGAAGGATAGTAAAGACCTAAATAGACAAACCTTTGTATCAATGGTGGTTCAACCTAAATAGTCACCAGTGAATATCAACCTGTTTGAAGATTTTTTTTTTCAACATCAATTGTAATTAATCATTTTTTCATCATTTTTTGTGTCAGCACCATAATTTTGGCCCACCTTTTGCTCTTTGATTAGAAAAGAGAGTTGTAGGGCAGCCCTATGTTGGACATATGACATCAGAATTCATTTGTATGGCAACCAATCAACATGTACCATAGCCTCTGGAAAATCAAAAAATCTTTATCCACTGGATGAATTTTTGAAATTTTGTTGTTTCATTGTCCATCTGAAGAGTGTGTTATCACAGAGTCTGATCAATAATTGGGGGACGGGAATGTGCTCCTCACCCCAAAATCCTAATCCACTGGACAGATTCTTGAAACTCAATTTTTCGTTCTCCATTGAGGGGGATTACTATTGATGGTCATAAAATTAAGGAATCTAGATTCCTGATTAACAATTTAAGGTCGCAGATGTGATCCTTGTGTCTCAAAATCCAAATCTAACTGCTGCAATTGGAATGGGATAGCCACAGTGGGCTGGATTGAGTGGGCGTGCACCATACCCCAATGTATGTTTGTCCCACAGATGTTCCATTGACCTCACACCGTATAAAGGAGAGAGGTCATCCTCTTTCTCTCTCTCTCCCCCTTTCTATACGTAGAGCCATTTTACCATCTTTTCTAAAAATTCAGCAAGATCAAAGTTTCTGTCAAAATTCTTGGAGGAAGAAGAAGAAATCTGACGAAGACAAGGGAGAGCCACAGGTAATCTGTGTTTGTTTTTTGGGTAATTCAGGTAATATGTGTTTGTTCAACAAATTATTAGTGATTTTTCCTTCCACTTTTATCAATGTTTTAGTTAAGGAATACCTCTGTAATATAGTAATTTATTGGATCAACAGTGTGTTTTGTTTTTGTATTCTTCATCTACTTTGAAGTTTCTTGATGAAAATTGATTTCTTAATGAATGCCTAGTCATTAAAAATATCAGTAGGAACAGAGAGATAGCATTGGCAAACTGCTGCTGCTAAATATTCAAGAATCCAGGTCTATGAATTGTTGCGTGTATATTTAGACAAAATCGATGCAATATACAACTTAATTAAATTTCTGTAAGAAAACAATTATTTTGAAACAAGTAGAAGCAACTGCAGCAAATATATGCATACTTCAACACATAGTGTAGAAAGTAGGGATTGTGTACCTGATGTTGAATATTAATAGAACCACCAAAAAGCAAAATAGAGTAGGGAGAGATGATGCTAGTATCTCGCAGAAATACTTTGTTAGTTTCGACCTGAGAAAATTAAAAATCAGATTGCCATTTTTCACATCAGCAATAAATGTGTGCAGCTGGCACATAGAAATCAAAATTGTTTTAATATGGATCCAAATTAACCACATTTTATAACAAAAGAATAAACTTCATAATATAAATTAAGAATCTTGCATCTGCATAACTGTTATCATATGTGTTTACTGTCTTACTTCAAAGAAAATCCCTCATGGGAAAATGACATCCTACTAGTGCATGCTTCATAACCAAACTAAAAGTGACAGCATTTACACTTCTAAATTCACATGAAAAATTAATGTGATGACGACTCTGGCTCCAGCTACAGTAGCACAGGCTTATCGACTGCTTGTTGATTATATCGGACAAATAAAGGGTTACATTGAACAACTTGCAACTAATCATTCACCATAAATTATTAGAGATGAGGTATTCTATGGCTTAAGAGATGGCTACAATATGTTGAGGAAAAAAAATACCAATGGGAATCAGGTTGAAGACCTATTAAAGGAGGTCTGAAGCAGCCCCAATGGTGATTTGGTACCATTAAAATGGTGGGGCCCATGTGAATTAGGGTAACCGTGGGACCCACATGGATGTGTTTAAAAGTTCTATTTTAGTTGAATTGATGCCGTAGTTTCATTACCATAGCTGCTAAATTTGCTTTATTTTCAGTTTTCATATTTTGGGTATCAAGGGTATTTTGATACATTTGTGTTGCCTTTATGGGCCCAAAAAGGATCTAAAAAAAGAGTCCAAACAGACTGGAAATAACACGCAAAGCAAGAACTGATCAAATTTAAGAGAGAGAAATCCAAAATTCTGTTTTATGGACAGAACTAGGGAACCACAGAAAATAGGGTTAGACTTATCAGATCAATGTGAAACTTTCCAGGATGATAGGCGACTAAATAAACAACTCTTCAAAGTTTCAGAACATATTGGAATAGTTTATACCAGTCAAACATGTAAAACTCAGGCTGTTACTTTGGAAAATGGAAAATAACACAGAAAAGTGAAAAAATTTGACCACACAATGGAGTATGATGCTCACCGATACTTGGGCAGAGAATAACAATATCAGAAACTATAGGGAATCACCCAATAAACTAAGAAAAACCTACTTTAACTGAAGTAGATATGGTACTTGTTGAGAGTTTCTGTACCATAAGGGGGTTATATACCCTTCCATTAGTTTATGTACCACAAGGATATTTATGTCAACTGATTATATAATAATATATTAGAGGAGGGGGTGTCACTTTGCTCCTAACATTCATTAAAAAAAAGAAAAAAAAATTGCTCCTAATGAACCCTACTCCTCCTTTTCTTCTCTTCTTCACTCTCCTTCTCATCTTCTCCTTGTTTCTTCTTTATTTCTCTCCCTTCTTTTATCTTTATTATTTACATGGTATTAGAGTGGGACTAATACTGTAGTCCCCTTCTTTTCTAGGGTTTCTTCTATTGGTTGTGTAAAACCCTAATCCTTAAGTTGTTTCTTTATTGATCGTGCAAAAGGGTTGAAAGAGGCGTTTCTTGCACTTTAATTGATTTAGAACGACAGTCCACAAGAAAAGTAAATAAGAGAGAAAGAAGATATTATTGAAGAAGAGAAGATAAGAGAGAAGAAGAGAGAGAAAGAGGGTAGAATGCTCATCTCATGTGAGGGGTTGAGAGACAACTTAGGATACTACACTCACTTCAACACACGCATGTCTTCTTTTCAAATATTCATCTTTAATTGTTTTTTTATTGATCTAATGTGGCCTTTAAATAGGCATTAAATGAGAATAAAATAAAATAAAATCATAGATTCAAAATCTTCTAACTGTTGGAAATATGTCTTGACAAAGCCATTCACATAAAATATAGTCATGATTAATTAATTAATTAATTAATTATAACTATTTATTCTATCATCACATATAATCTATTTCTTAATATGAGTAATTATATGATCTCATGAGATGAGATAGTCAGGTAACATAGTAGGATGTCAAACACATTGGAATGTGTGGAGAGATCTGATAATCCAGTTCTTGTAGACTTGAAACTTTACAGCTGTAGGTGATGCTGGACACATCACTTATAGGGCTGCTACATATAGAGCTGACATATGATGGAGTGATGTAATCTCAGTCACTAGAGTGAGACTCTAAACTTGCATGTGGGTGTATTATATAAATGCATTAAAGGGATCTATTATAAACACACTTGGTAAAACATCACTGTCAGTACAAGTGTTGTTCATATTTATAGACTTGTCCTTAGACTTGAAGAATTTGTATTTCTCTAAGTTATTATGCTTGTTATTTTGAGCTACTAACTAGTGATGCTTAATTGGAGGCTATATCATGGATAGTTTGGATAACCTACATGATACTTGAGAGAATGCAAATTTCCAACAAGGAATCAATTGCCCTTAAGTGGAAGAATATTCAGTTTAAGAAATATATGATTTAATTGGACATGAAAATATGGCGCCAGTGGTTCTTGATAAAGTGTTTGTCAAATGTTTTCAAAATTATATTATAATGTATATATTTAATTTTGAAAA
>JAOXJP010160209.1:0-12913 GCA_025762735.1 Platanus orientalis
TATATATGTATATATATATATATATTTATATATATATATATATATGTATATATATATATATATATAGAGAGAGAGAGAGAGAGGATCAGGCAAGTTTTAGGTTTTTTTTTTTTTTTCGTTCTTTTATGAAATTAGGATTTTATTTAAGGTTGGTTCTATATCACTAGATATACGACTTAATCAAGGTTGAATACAAAATAAATGTTCTGTCCAAGATTTGGTGTCAAGGATGGTATCCAAGACACCAGGTCATATGGAATAAAATGGGTGGGAGTTAGTTGAAATTTCAAATTCCTGCCCATTTTATTCCATTTGATGTCCCCTAGAGTCCTGGACAGGACATTTGTTCCCTTTTTAATATTGATTGGTTAGGCTATAACTAAACTAAATACTTTGGGTCAGGCTGGGATGGGCTTCAGGCTGAAGTAATGCCTAAACATAATTTGTCCCGAATAACATTTTGGGCCTAACAGAAGGATGCAAACTCAACCTAGACTGAAATTAATCTTGCATAGGGCTGTCAATTGGGTAAGGCTGGCCCAAAGCCTGACTTGACAGACCCAAAGAATGGGCGGGCTGGGCAAGTTGAACTTTGGACTGAACTGGGTTCAGGCCCAAGCATTAGGCCTAAAGTGATTTTCAGGTTGGGCTCAGGTCTAAGCCATTTTAGCCTGAAACCTGACCCGGCCCAAAGTTTATACCTAATAAAGGGCTTAAAGCCCAACCTTAAACTAAGTGTGATCTTTATACATGAGTGAACTCAATTCCTTGATTTGAGTGACCCTACCCCAAAGCCCATCTTGAAGTATATAAATTCTGAATGATTTATTTCATAAATTTAATTTTTAAAACCCATAGGCCCCAACTCAATTTGGCATGTTTCATAAATTTGACTTTTCAAGCTCATGGGCCTCAACTCAATCTAAAAATTTCCATTGGGGTTGTTAACTTTGGGCCAACCTGAACTTAACCTGAATCCCGATTTGTTAAATCGGGCAGATCTCAGGCAGAATGTCTTGGGCTGAGTTCAGGCATGGATTGGGCTCAGGCTCAATAATTTCTCTTTGGGTTGGGCTCAGGTTGACCTTAGCCCATCCAAACCCAACCTGATTGATAGCCTTAATTTTGGACAGCCTGCTTGATTTTTTGGGCTTTTTGGCCAAACAGACCAGGTTTCAGGCCTGCCGGATCCAATTTGTAGCCATAAGGATACCCAAGAGATTCAAAATTTATGGGAATGGAGCTAGAATTTGAGTTCTTCATTTGATTCCCTACTGAAGGAGTCCATATTCTCTATGCCCACAGCCCATGTTGCAGCTTCGTTGCCTGCATCACAAGCTGACACATTATGCTATACGTCTCCATTAATAAATAATATATTTGTATAAAACACTCAATTAACAAATATTTTGTGGGTTAGGATGTTACCTGAGTAGTTTAAAATGGTAGTGCAGTGCTGCACACAATTTTATCAAAATTTGTATGTGTAGGGAAGTCTCTTGAATGCACACTGCATCAGCCGAAGTGAACCCACACAAACCAAGAACTCATTTAGGAAAGTGGGTATTTTGGGATTTGTTAAACCACTTAACGATTTGGGGTTTCTTGGGTGTGTGAGTTTCCTATAAAAGGTTTCTCTTATGGGTTTTGGAGGCTACGAGAAGACTAGCATATTGGGGTTTTAGCAAGACTTCTTTATGAGAGAAGCAAAAACATATTATATGTGGAGAGTTCTTCTTGGGTTTTTCTTAGGGTTTTGCCTTTGGGCTTCAAAACTTGTCGTTGTGTGTTTTGTAATCTCTTTATTCTCTGTTTTAGTAAAAGTTTTTGATCGCCTCTACCCGTGAATGTAGGCAATCTTACCGAACCATGTTAAATATAATGTCAGTCCCTAATGTCATTCTTACTATAGGCTAACTTTAAGTTGTCCTACCAAATCCATAGCAACCGAAATTTATGTTGTTAATATGTAGAAGTTTAGTAGTTGTAGGTGTTGTCTTCTAAATGCAAAGTCTTCTAATCCCAATTGATTGGATCAAAAGTGTAATAGTTATGGATGGCCCGGCTCGCTTGGACTCACATGGAGAGAAAGCAAGAAAAGGGCTTGATTTAAAAGTTGGATTTGTCTCACTCAGAATTTGAAGGTCAATAGATCCAAACATACAAATGACTTTCCAAATGTGAAGAATCCAAGTGCTTGGTCAGATATTAGAATAAACATGTGGTGAGAAATGTTATCTTAAGTTTTTTTTTTTTTTTTAATTTTTAAAAAAATATTTTAGTTATCAATCATATTTTGGTAATGAATGGACATTAATCAATTTCCATTAGTAGCATTAAGGTGAAAATTTGAACTGCTCATCTCTTATGTTTTCATTTCCCTTTTTAAATGAACGCCTTTTTAGGATGCTTTTAACCTGAAAGAAATACAGCCATATGGTTACATGAAATACAGCGTGAGCAGTGACAACAAACCATCCCCTACCACAAAGGATCTCGAGTCAATATTTAGTGGTATGTGGCAAGGCCTTGGGTCACATTTCAATCTTGCTTTCAACGACTAGAAATCATATATATATATATATATTAAAACAGTAGCCTCACGCCCCTTTTCTCTCTCATCCACGTGGATACTCTAATAATTTTTTATTAAAATTTCCAAAACACCCTGATGGAATAAATCAAGTTAGTTAGGTTTACTATTGATTTTATTTATTAGTTTGTTTAGAAAAGGTTGTTAGAGTTTGTTATCAAGAAGGAATCTTTATTTTGTTTAGTTGGTTATATAAAATAGGTGGAAACGTTTTGACATGTAAAGGAAAATATTTTGATAAATAAAGTTTATTTTGTGTTTTAGAAAGTACCCTAATCTTTTCTTCTTGTCTTTATTTATTCTAAAAACTAGTCCTAAAAGTTTTGGGGTTAGTATTTACAGATCTATTTGGGGGGTTTAGGTTCCTACAAGTGGTATCAGAGCCTGATCAATTTAGGGTTGATAGCGATGAATAATGCTATGATTCAACTACAAATTCCCATGGTTCGATGAGAAGAATTTTGAACACTAAAGGATCTAAATGCAGCTCCTGTTTGAATATCAGGAGATTTGAGATGTTGTAAATTAAAGTTTCATGGAGCCAACAGATCAAGAGAATATTACATAAGCATAGAAGGATAAGTTGAATAAAGCACGGAAGAAAGATCAGAAATCTCGTTTATATATTTTCAAACATTAGATGCGCCAATTCTTGAGAAGGTTACGCATTCAACTATTGCAAAACATGCTTGGGACATCTTGATGATCTCTTACAAATGAGTGGAGAAAGTAAAAAAGGTAAGGTTACAAACCTTATGAAGACAGCTTAAGCTTCTTCAAATGAAAAAGTTAGAAACTGTTTCTAATTATTTTAATCGGGTGTTGGCTCTTGTAAATCAAATAAGAGTTAATGGTGAGAATGTAGGAAATCTCCAGATTATAGAGAAAATTCTTCAAACCTTGACAACATGATTCGAGTATGTGGTGACAGTTATTAAAGAGTCAAAAAATCTTTCTACCATGATGGTTGACAAGTTAACAGGGTTCTCTTCAAGCCTATGAATAGGCGATAATAAAGAAGTCTGAAACGATAATTGAAGAAGCACTCTAAACACAGCTTGTATTAGAGAAGGAAAAATGAGGGTCCTAAGAAGAAGGAAGTGAGCAACAAGAAAGATGAGATTTTAGAAACAAGGGGAGAGGAAATCAAAATTTTGGAAGGTGGAAAGGAAAGGGAATTGATTTAAATCAGAGATATGATAAGTCCTAGTGTTATAAACATAAAAAATATGGTCATTACAAGTCCGAGTACAGATTTAAAATATCTTTTAATAAAAAATTGTAGGTTGATGTTACACAAAATAATGATAATAATTCAAAAACATTATTATTAGCATGCAATGTTACAAAAGAAGACCAGAAGAATGTGTGGTTTTTGGATACGGTGATACAGTAATTATATGTGTGGTAAAAGGGACATGTTTTTTGATTTAAATGAGATGGTGAGATCAAATGTAAAATTTGATAATGATATAAAAATTTTCATAATGGGAACAAAAATTTTTTTATCAAGTTGAAGGATGGGTCTTACAAATATATTTCAGATGTATGTTATGTACCTGACCTTCACCAAAATCTCTTGAGCATGGAACAACTTTTAGAAAAAGGTTATGATATTCGCATCAACAAGGTTGTTTGCACTATCAGTGATACTTAGAAAGGACTAATAGCAAAGGTAAATATGACTCCAAATCGTTTATTTTTTTTAAATATTAAATGTGAAAATTTACCTTGCTTTAGTTCTATGATGAATGATGATGATTGGTTATGGCACATGCAGTGAAGTCTGTTTTCTTGAATGGTGTGCTTGAAGAAGAGGTGTATGTTGAACAACCTGTAGGTTATGTGAAGAAAGGGAATGAAAATATGATGTACAAGTTAAATAAAGCTTTATATAGGTTATAGCAAGAGCCAAGGGTGTGGTACACATGTATTGATGCATACTTCATTGAACATGGGTTCCATAGAAGTCCATATGAACATATTTTATATGTTAAAACCAATTTGCAAGGTGATTTGTTTATGGTGTGTTTATATATGGATGACTTGATTTTTACTGATAATAATTAGAAGATGGTTGAAGAATTTTGGGAGGCTATGATTGACCAATTTGAGATGACAGATTTGGGGCTTATATCCTATTTTCTTGGAATTAAGGTGGTCCAGACAAATAGTGGTATTTTTTATTTCACACCAGAAATATATCAAAGATATTTTGAAAAGATTTAAGATGGAATCTTGTAAGCTAATTCGGACACCAATTCAAGAGAAATTAAAATTGGTTAAAGATAAAAGAGGAGATCTTATGAATTCCACATATTTTAAAAGGTTAGTTGATAGTCTTAGATACTTGACTTCCACTAGACTATATATTGTTTATAGAGTTTGGATTATAAGCAGGTTTATGGAATCTCTGCATTAATCACACTTGCAGGTAACAAATAGGATTTTGTGGTATGTATTTTTTATTCTCTTACAAACAAGTTTGGACTTGTTGGGTACACAGATAGTGATTAGGATAGTGATTTTGAGAAAATGAAGAGCACTTCAAGATATACATTCCATATGGGTTCAAGATTATTTTCTTGGTCATCAAAGAAACAGTAGGTGGTTGCACTTTCAACAGCGGAGGCAAAATATATTGCAAATGCATATTATGCTATAAAAGTAGTATGGTTATATCGGATTCTTAGTGATTTAAATCAGAAGTAAGAAGTTCCAACAAAGATTATGTACGACAACAAGTCAACAATTTATTTAACAAAAAATCCAACGTTTCATGGAAAGAGTAAGCACATTGACATCAAATTTAACTGTATTCATGAATTTGTAAAAAATGCTAAAATTGAGTTAGAGTTTTATCAATCCAAGGATCAAGTTGCAGATGTTTTTATGAAACCGTGGTCTACAGATGCTTTTATAAAGTTGAAGAAGATGATGGAAATGATTATAGTAAATGAACTTGATTTAAGGGAGGCAATGATGAAATAAATCAAGTTAATTAGATTTGTTATTGATTTTTTTATTAGTTTGTTTAGGAAAAGGTTGTTAGAATTTGTTATCAAGAAGGAATCTTTATTTTGTTTAATTTGTTATATAAAATAGGTGGAAATGTTTTGGCATGTAGAGGAAAGTATTTTGATAAATCAAGTTTATTTTGAGTTTTAGAAAGTGCCCTAATCTTTTCTTCTTATCTTTATTTCTTCTAGAAATTAACCCTAAAAGTTTTGGGGTTAATATTTGTAGATCTGTTAGAATTTGTTATCAAGAAGGAATCTTTATTTAGTTTAGTTTGTTATATAAAATAGGTGGAAACGTTTTGGCATGTAAAGGAAAGTATTTTGGTAAATCAAGTTTATTTTGAGTTTTAGAAAGTGCCCTAATCTTTTGTTCTTATCTTTATTTATTCTAGAAACTAACCCTAAAAGTTTTGGGGTTAATATTTGTAGATTTGTTTGGGAGGTTTGGGTTCCTACACACCATCTAAAATATTCTATTAAAGACAAAAAAAATATTCCTTCTAAATAGAAAAAAAAACCACATAAACTCATCTTGATTACTTCTCTAAACAAAAGTTATAGAAAATATTAGAAGACTATCAGCAAAGGAAAGAGCCACAATGTAACTTCCTTTTTTCTCTCCTAGAATATCTCTCAAGTCTCAATCTTAATAGTAGCCTCATGCCCCTTTTCTCTCTCATCCATGTGGATACTCTAATCAATTTTTTTGTTCATAATTTTCCCCAAAACACCGATGTTTCTCTCTCTTATAATCTCTCCTATAATCTTAAAAGAAATCCCTAAAATCTTTTTGTAGTCTAAAGAGTTCTTCTCAAACCCAAATTCCTAAACTGAGAACAAAGCAATTAACACTTAGGTCGTTAGATTCACGCTCGACTACTTCAAATGCAGGCCAAGTTTTATTGTTGTCATATTGTTAGTACATATTTATTTACAAATATGTATTCTTTAGCCAACCCCAATAAACCCCAATCGTTGGATTAGTTACATTCACACTCGAGGGCTCGACTACTTCAAGCACGGGCCAAGATTTATTGCTGCCATATTTTTAGTATACATTTATTTACATATATGTATTGTTTAGAGGTCTTCCAACCACAATCAATGGATTAGTTACCATATTGTTTGAGAATTCCTAAAAATCTCTGTTATTTCCTTTTTAGAAAAGGGAAAGTGTAATAGTTCTCAAACCCCAATACGTAAACTAGGAACAAAGCCATCAGCATCTAAGGTTGCCAACACTTAAGGCCGTTAGATTTACACTTGACTACTTCAACTGTAGGAAAGAAGGCCACACCAGAGCAGAGTTGCCTTTGGATGCTCATGGTGCTACCACTGGGTGTCACTGATCATGCCCCTCGATTCATTACTATTATAGTACCTATAGAAATAAAGGAAGAGAGACTATCTACCATCTTGATGAATTTATATCATTATTATTTTCTTACTTTTTTATGAATAATTATTTTTAGTCACTTATAATCTATCTTCCTATAATCTCTCCAAAATGTCTCACCTCTCTCATTCACCTCCCCATGGTTCCCACACCTTTCTAATCGTCTGATTTGGCGATACAACCCATGGAACTAGCTCTACTTCTATCTATATCATTTTATTATAATGAGACATCAACCCATATCTATTATTTTTGTGCATTTTCCTATAAGCTTGATGAGTTCAAGATTTGATTAGAGACTTTTTAGGTTTTCTTAATGTCAGCACCCAAATTTTGACTCGGGTCATGTGATAGCATAAAGACAGCATAACAGCATTTATGCATCAAGACTCTAAACATCATTAGCTTAGGAAGAGCAAGCCAAGACTCTAGGAGGTTAGGCATTCCCAGAGAAGCGACACTCGAGTTGAAAACTATGCCAAAAATACCCGTTTGGTCATACAAGGATCTCTTTACGGGAACTGTTCCTGTATTTTATGTGGATCTCTACTTTAAGCTATGCTTGGAGGTTTTGAAGTTTGAGGGATATCAAGACTATAAAAATTGATAGACTGATCATTGGATTCTTGGGCAGTCATCGGGGGGCTTACGAAGTGGGGTCATTCGTCGAGATTAGGTTTCTGTAGTCGCCTGAAGGTCGGGGGGAAACGCGCTATCAGACTTCTTCTAGTGTACTAGCTTGTGAAATGGTCTTTTAAAGATAAGGCATAGACCAAACAAATGAGCCTGACCTTGCCCTATTCTGAATTATGGAGAATCTTTGAGAGAATTCTATGTGTCGAATACAGACGAAGCCGCTTGTTCTGTTTGAGTGCGAGAAGTGATGGTGTGGAACATGAGGATATCGTAATCCAATGAAAATTTGATACTTTGAAGGTACTGGAATTATGAGGATGTGGCCATTGACAGACTGAATTTTTGAGTTTGGGTGAGCTCCCGAGAGTCGGTTGATCACCCAATCCCCGGTACGAAATTGCTACTCCTTTTGGAGTAAATGAGGGAGTCCGTTCTGATAAGTTCCATGAAAACTTGTGTCCCTTAGTTTTTTGAAGGTTTCGTAATTCTAAAGTGATGGACGTTGATTGACTCTGATTCGGATGACCGAGGAACACGCTGGCTCCATATGAGAGGAACGGGATTAAAACCACCTTTTGATCTTTTTGGGGGAATTCTGAGATTTCGCCCAGATTTGAGATATCGAAATCCTTTTCTTATACCTGAAGATTTTAAGCTAAGGTTAGGGACAAGGTATGGTCATTGACCTTTCCGAATTCAGAGATCGGATGAACCTCTAAAAGCTTTTCCAAGGGCCACTTTCAGGTCCGGGTTAACCAAAGTTGAGAGGTTGACTGTTGCCAATCCTGATGAGGGTCAACTCTGTGCTGAGTTTCTTGAAGTTGGGAGAAGCAAGGGTGCATAGGGTTTGAAATTACACCATTCTCACAATGGGAGAGGTTTCATGGATCCTTTGAGGGTTGAAGGGTGAATTCTTGGAAGTGAAAGAGGGTAAAATGGTAATTTTTTGCCAGCGGGTCGAAAAATGTGAAAATAAGGGTTCTTTGTCTGTGATGCTTCACGATCAGAAGGCTTATATAGACGAGGGAAGCTTAGTACTCTGAATGATAGATAGTGAGTTTTGGGCCTTTAAAGGTAAAAGGGTAAAATAGTAATTTTCCACCTATGATGCTTTACTGACGAAAGGCTTATGGAGGTTGGGAAAATTACAAACAACATGAGTGGGAACAAAATTAAGTCAATACTTAGGGTGAAAAACATAAATGACACCCTAAGTCAAAGTTAAATCAATCAAGTCATGAGCACACATCATCAAAGACCATCTTAGGACAAAACAAAAACAAAGACCTCCAACATAGGCTTGTAATCTCATTTTCTCAAGAAAAGTACATTCAATACCCAAAACTTACAAACCTTTCATACCATGCCCAGATTAGGCATGATGTCATCAGCCTATGAAAACATGACCCTATGTGTTCAAGAGTAATACAACAGGTCATCCTTAATGTTCAAAAACCCTAAGGGGGCCAGTTTTTCAAAGTTCAATGGAAGATTTTTAGAAAATGAATTTCCAAAACCTCTTTTAAAAGGCAAATGCAAATATAAAAGTTAGCCGATCCAGGCCTCGAAGCTCAGTCATCAATCAATCATCATTGTCAACCTTTCAAAGCATCTTCAGTTTAACTACAAAAGTCTTTTATGTGCCTGTCGATGACTCTGGGATGATGGAGCAACTCAACAACAAATAGAGATAAAGCATCATCTCTAGTAAAAATGTCATCCACGGCTCAACCAAGCGCCATTCACGGCCAAGCAAAGCTGGAGATGATACATCATCTCCCCATGAAAAATGGAGACGATGTGTCATCTCCCATCAATAGTGATTGGAGATGACCTGTCACCTCCAAATAAAAATCAAGATGAAGTATTATCCTTAGTAGAGCGTCATTCGCAACTAAGCAAAGTTGGAGATGATACATCATCTCCCCAAGAAAAACAGAGACGATGTATCATCTCCCATCAATAGTGATTGGAGATGGCTTGTCACCTCCTAACAAAAACCAAGATGAAGCATCATCTCCAGTAAAAAAAGCCGTTCACAGCCCAACCAAGGGCCATTCACCACCAAGAAAAACTGGAGATGATACATCATCCCTCAAAATGCCAAGCAATGTGACATCCTATACCAATCTTGAAACAAAGATTGATGTGTCACCCATCAGCAAAAACAATTTAGGCCCTGACCCCTAAGCAATGGATTGAGCCCCAACCCCTGAGCAATATAATTGGGCTGTGGCCCCTGAGTAAGGAAATTAGGCTGTGGCCCCTGAGCAATGAAATTTAGCCATAGCCCCTAAGCAATGAAATTTGGCCATGGCCCCTGAGTAATAAAATTAGGCCGTGGCCCCTGAGCAATGAGATTGGGCCATGGCCCCTAAGCAATGAAATTGGGCCATGGCCCCTAAGCAATGGAATTGGGCCGTGGCCCCTGAGCAATAAAATTGGGTCGTGGTCCCTAAGCAATAAAATTAGGCTGTGACCCCCAAGCAATGAAATTGGGTCGTGGCCCCTAAGCAATGAGATTAGGTTGTAGCCCCTGAGAAATGAAATTGGGCCATGGCCCTTGAGCAATGAAATGTGGGCCACCGCCCTTTAAGGAATTTGGGTTTTGACTCCTCTACAAAGAAATGTGGGCAGCCGTCATTTAAGGAATTTGGGCCCTGGCCTCTCTGCAAAGAAATGTGGGTTGTCTCCCATTAAGGAATTTGGGCACTGGCCCTTCAGCAATGAATTGGGTCTCATCCCCTCAACAAATGACGTGGGCCCTGGCCCCTCAGCAATGAAATTGGGTAAAGGTCCCTTCAGAGTAACGTCGATCCTCAAACGATCCTCATAATTTGGAAGCAACCTTGTAAACCTCCCAACATGAACCAACAAGCACTTGAAACCTAAAGTCTGCTCCATCGGTAAAGCAATTCAGTGATAAGTCATCACCTTCAGCAAAGCCCATCCTTATGGCAAGCACCTAAAACCTGAAGTCCACTCCGTCGACAAAGCAATTCAATGATAAGTCATGACCCTCAACAAAGTCCATCATTATGGCAAGCACTTGAAACCTAAAGTCCGCTTTGTCAGTAAAACAATTACAACAAAGTTCATTCTTATGGCAATGTTTTGATCGAAAATGATGCATCAATCATTTTCGACCTTGAGATTATGCCGCATAAAGGTTTGGTAAGGACTTCACCTTATAGAAATGGCTAAATTTTGACATCACAGATTGCCTACCGAGCATAGGCAAATGTCGATCATCATTCCATTGCCTACGTAACATGACAAAACATGAATACATAGCATTGATCCTTGCGATCTCCATGGCTTTTGGAGTTAAGCCCAAAAACTTCCTGATATGCTCTACTTATTCCTCCATAGGTTCGGTGAGGGACTCTAGGTTGCCTCACCAGAAATGGCCGAAACCATTAACATGATAGATTGCCTTTCGGGTATAGGCAAATGTCGACATCATTCTATAGCCTATATATCATGACAACTGCCTTTGGAAATTGGTTGAAACAAGTATGTAGCATTGATCCTTTGTGATCTCCATGGCTTTCAGAATAAGCCTAAAACTACTTGACATGCCCTGATCAGGCAGCCGCAGGTTCGGTGGGGGACTCTAGGTTGCCTCACCAGTAAATGGCCAAAATCGTTGACATAGCAGACTGTCTACGTGGGTATAGACAGATGTTGACATTGATCCATAGCCTATATACCATAACAATCATATTTGGAAATTGATTAAAACAAATATATAGCACTGATCCTTCGTGATCTCTATGGCTTTCGATGTAATCCTGAAAACCTCCTGACATACCCCACGCAGGCTGCGTAGGTTCACTAAGTCGTGTCGGTCCTCAACTTTGTAGAAAGCCATTCACAGATAAACTGCCTATCTGGGGTGTAGGTAGGCATCATCACTTCATAGCCTGTGTATTATGCCAACCATGTTTGGAGATTGGATGGTTCAAATAGGTATGTAGCATTGGTCTCTCGAGATCCCATGGCTATCAAAACAAGCCCAAAAAGTTTCCCACAAGCCCTATCGGCAATCCCTAAACCACAAAAAAATTTATTACGTAGTATCCTGGTTATTCGGATATAGCTGAATGCTGAACTTCGATTCATAGCCTATGTATCATCTTAGCGCTAATACCATTAGGGAGTTATGCATGATACGTAGCATTAGGTTCCTTGTTATCACAACCTCCACAGCTTCCGGAGAGAGCACAACAACATCTCCAGTCCCAGTCAGTCCTTTACCTACTTGCTATTGAAGTTAGGACAATTGTAGGGTATAACCCATTTGTGATGTCTATCTATGGAGACGTAAATATGCATCACAATTTGATCTATAAAGTTTGTGAAATTTCTAAGGCCATAGTGGGACTACTATCATGCCTGAAGAATCCTCATCACAACAAACAAGTTACTTGTGAGAAAAACCCATCATTGCTTCTCGGAAAAGAGCTCATAACATTTCTCTGCATGTCCAACGAAGCCACTCTTCCAGTTTAAATTTTGGCACAGCCCAATCCATACTTTTGAACGACTTACTTGCATCGGTTACTCCAGTTAGTACTTTATCTACCGCATGATTTACTAATGTTCACCCCGTGACATTTACTCGGCATCAAACAATGAGCAATGCCACACTTCGATCCTTCAAGTCTATGAAATACTAGCTTCTAGCCATAATGTTTTGCTATTTATAGTTTAAGCACTTATCAAGCTTGAGTAGTACTTTTTATAGCACAGGTTACTTGTGAGAAAAACCCTTCCATAGCTTCTCGAAAAAAGTGTACCAACATTTCTCTATAAGTTTTGACGGTCACCGCTTAACAGATCGACCTGTTGGCACCGACCTTAGCGACGCTTGCTTATTGGGACATAAGCATTATGTTGCATTCACCCTCAAATATTGTGTGTTATACTTGCTTTAACAAAGACTAAGTTGCTATCACCCAAGCAAGGCACAACACCTAGTCCTAACAGATTCTGCCCAGGCTTTCGGAGAGAGTCATATAAATTCTCCGTTGCACGTCCCCCCGCCTTGACAATGTTTAAGTGGGATGAAAATATGGTCATGAATTAATCCATAGCCTATGTAGCCATCACTTTATGGATGTGTAGCACTGACCTTCCAAGGTCCCATAGCTTTTCTAGAGAGTGCTTCCAAAATCTCTCCATGAGTCCTGTAAAATACAACATTCGCCTAAGTGGGACAAAGGCAATGTTGTAGATTAATCCGGCTGTCTATCATGACTGATG
>JAOXJP010160220.1:0-12913 GCA_025762735.1 Platanus orientalis
ATGATCTTTTCTCTTAGGATGAAGCATTTCTCTATTGGGTGACTGATTACCGGTTGGTAACGATAATATTTTGGGTCATTTCACGCTTTATCTCTTTGAGGGTGGGAACCCAATTAGCTTCAACTATGGTAGCTCGTCAAGCATTCTCGAGATGTCAGAGTCTATAAAAGGAAACAAATTTTCTTTGAGCTCCTTGACAAATAATTTGACATTTTCTTTATCTTGGGATGTGTTGGTCTTTCTTTCTTCTCTTTTCCTTCTAGAAATCTTGACAGGCTTAGTTGTAACTATCATGACCTCATTGTCTTTAGAGGATTTTATTATCTCCTTGAATTCTTTCTTCTCTTTTTCTTTTTGCGTATCTCCCGACCTTAGATCTCCATGTGTAGCAATGTTGAGCTACATATCATGAGTTCTAGTAACCAACTCCTTGAAAGTATAGGGTTTTATCCCTTTGAGGATACAATGTAAACCCTAATGTATTTCTTGGATGCACATGTCAATTGTAGATGCTTCAAATAGTCTATCCTTGCAATTAAGAGAAAGGTTTCTCTAACAGTCAATGTAATCAGTGACTGGTTCATCTTTCATCTTTCATGCAGCAGTAATTTTGTCATACTCACTATTCGACGAGTGCTGTAAAAGCAATTAAGGAATTCTCGTTCCAATTAATTGTAACTATTAATGAAACCAACTTCAAGATCAAATTGCTTCACAATTTAATCTCCAATAGTCCAAGCATTGTTGTACATTTCAACAAAATGGGCCACATATTGTTTAGGGCTACCCTTTTCATCAAACTGTTGGAACTTATGAGGTTAATACCCTATCAGCATGTACATCACCTCAATAGGCTGGGTGTATGGTTTGTCATACACCATGGATGACTGGATTAGGCCTCCATATTAAGCACGAATTGTATCCGCAATCATATTCTATAGTTGTTATACATAGAGTGATCCGACAGAAGCTTGGTTCATTTCTTAGGTAAGGCATTGTGAGATAGTTTGCTCTTGCATTTCCTCATTGTGGAGCTCCACTTGTGGAGTGAATCTTGGAAGATTAAAAAGATCATGGCTTGATGTAGTTGGATTTTGTTGTTCCAACTTGTTCATAAAGTTAGCGATTTGGTGATCTTTCTCTTCAACTGTCTTTGTTAGTTTTGTGATAGCCATAGTCATCTAAGTTAGTTGTTCCCCAACCGTCATGGCTCTCATCATCATTGTAGGCATGACAATAGAGTATGATTAGGAACTTATATAGGTAGTTTTTCTAGGATAGAGATCCGAAATAGGATCCAGACCTAGATCAAGTATTGGAATGAATGTCTGATACTGAGAACGTAACATCTTTGCTTACTTCAGGTGAAGGAGATACCCCTTTGACTAGAGGAGTCTTCTTTCAACTAAATGCCACACGACATGGGCCCTTCTTGGTAGAGTGTTTATTCGCTTAATTGTTTTGAGGCTCAATCAAGTAGGAGCTCCTGCTCTTTGTCATGGTGCAATCATAGGGGATCACGATTGGCTTTAAAGATGGCGGTGGATGAGCCAGAGCTACTAGAGGCTTTCTTTTTGCCTTCAATAGTAGTAGTGTCAACTACAATAATTAATTTTTCTTTAATGCCATCGATTCTTGTGCATAGAGGTTGAACATTAACTTGAGAGATGAGAGGAAAGAATGTCCCACTGGGCATGCTAGAAATTTGTAACAAAAATCAATAAATGAATATTTTGATATTAATAAATGGGATATAACTCTTTGACTTTACACTCTTGTACAAAAGGAGAAAACCTCTAATTCTTGTCGACGGAGATCCAAGAGCCTGATGGTGTGTTTATTAGATCTAAGTTTTGGTATGCTTGATCATGGATGAATTGGTTTCTTCTTTGGGTTTCGTGTTTAATCCGAAAAGGAGAAAACTACTACGAATATTACTCTAAGGGCCATGTTTATGGCATATTTCTAAGACACAAGGATCTTCTTCTCTTTAATGACGAATAATGGTTGATCGAGAGACTAGAAAGTATGCTTTAAGTTTTTAAGTCTTTGGAGAGCTATGAAGATGTTTTGGAGCCTTCTTCTCTTTATAGCCTTCTTGCTTGAAGTCTTTTGCAAAAAGTTCATTCTTTATGTAAGATGGGTGTATTTATAGTCTTAGGGTTAAAATCTTGTCAAACCTTTGATTGGGACTTGATTTGATGTTTTTACCCGTTTTAGTCTAAATGAGTGATTACACATTCTTTGTTTGGAGAGAAAGATGGTTTATGAAATTATTTGTATCCCATGAATAACATAACTTTTCTTCTTTATCCAAAAAAATCTATATTTGAATTTATTCAAATCTCTCCCATATAGGTCTCATGCAAGCTGTTTAGGCCTACTAATGAGCTGAGACATGTGGGTTTGGTGGTCTTATGGGTTATTATTTAAAACCCCGACATAGCCCAATGGACTTGTCTCTTCAATTGGGCCTAATTTAAAGTTTAAGGTCCAGGTATGACTTAGGAGTCCTTGGTGTATATATGTAAAGATGAAAACCCTTATTTGCAATTTACACAAATTTTAGGTACCAACAATGTAAATCACTTCCAGTGCTGATGTGCCCACCCCCTTGACCCTTAGTAGAGGTTAGCGTGCAAGGGGGAAGCGGACTTAATCCTCTTCGAATTTTGGGGGACCGTTAATGGCTGGGTTTGAGGCAGTTACCAGTTTTTGACCCAAAAGGATCGTCTCCTGTGAGTGGGATCTCCAATCCCTGAGAGGGTCCTGTGACAATCCTCCTAACTCGTTTTTACCATGCCACATGTAGATTTGACACGTGATGTGTTTTTGAATTTGGTACTTCTTTTCGGGTTCTTGCTTTTTGAACTGAGCGCTTTTACACTGTTGATCCCAAACATACCACCTGTCATTCTGTAATAGGTTCTAAAGGGTCACAGAACATTTTTTAGGGAAAATCGCAGTGAATCCATTGATGTCCCTAAGGATTTAGTAGGACTGATAAAAGTCGGCTTAAGGTAAGACTGACTTAGGCTGATGTGTTGACCCTTAAGTCAGTCCTACCTTAGGCTGACTTTTATTAGTCCTACCAAATCCTGCCTCCATGCGCATGGTGCAAGTGCGTAATATGTACTGCTGTTACAAGAAAAGGAAAGGATCTGCTTCACCCAAAGCAATATGTCCGCCTCTCCCTATATAGAAAAGGAAAAGTGTAAAAAAAAGTAAAAATAGTTTTAAAATGAAAAAATAGGTACCATGAAATGGGTTTGTAGGGTTATAACCATTAAAAAAAGTGTTCAATTGAAGATTTGCTCTATGGCTGTCAATCAGTCCGGGCTGAGCTGGGCCAAGATCAGCTTGGACTTAATTACATGGGCCTGAACTTGGCCTGAGGTTGTCAGCCAAAATTCAGCTCATTTTAAAATCATGGGTGTCAGGCTGATTTCTAGCTGCTCGAGCTTAAATCTCTTTTTAAATTGGGACCAAAATTATCCTGAATACTTTAAAAATATAGTACAAAATAATTCTTTGAAAATGTGTCTAAGTAGCTAAGTGTGGGTTGATAAATGACTTCAATACTGTTCTATATTTGTTGGGTTAAACCATACCAAATTTGAATTAGTCAAGGATAACCAATATTTTATAACTATTTCAAACCGGACTGGGCAATAATTGATTACTACTTGCTTGAGCTGAGTTTGAGTTGAAAGTGAGTCTATCTGATTAAAACTTTGAACTGAAAACTGGGTCCAAACTCAGTCCATTATGTTGGCTCAATCTGCCAATTTATTTTAGGCCGGAGGGCTTCCAGCCAGCCTTGTCTGATTGACACCCTCTACTTAATTTGCTCCTTATTGAGTAGAGGCACCGAATTCAAAAAACTATCACACACGTCAGTTAATGCCATGGAGGCATCAAGAAATATACTGTTTTGGGTGTAACAGATCCTTTCCCAAAAGAAGAAAAAAACATTGCAGTCTGCCTTAAATTTTGTCTTCTTTTTTTTTTTAATTAATATTATTAATCAGTCACGTGAAATTGGCAGGTGGGTTACAAGGAAATCCGGGTCATATTTTTCCTTACTTTAAAATTCTCCACCGCTATGTTGAGCAAATCCCCTCTTTTGATGGTCACATGGGATGATGGGACGAAGTGTTTCTAGTTTAAATAAAAAAGCAGCTGTAGACCAGAACGCAAAGAAAGAAAAAAGAAAAGGAATAAAGGTGAAGAAGAGGAGGAAGAAGTGAGGGAGAGGGAGGATGGACGGAGGAGAGACCAAGAGCTTAATCAAGGTATGTCTATCAGTTTTGGCCTCTCTATGCTATTGTTACTTCATAGTCTCAAAGATCCCAAAAGGTAGTATTAGACTCGTTTCCCTCCTTCCAATCTTCTACCTCTTTACCGTCCTCCCTCTGCTTCTATCCTCCGTTCATTTCACAGCGGCAGTAGCTTTTATCGTCACTTGGCTGTGTAACTTCAAGCTCCTCCTCTTCTCTTTCGATCAGGGCCCTTTATCCTTCAACTCACAAAAATCATTCCTTGGTTTCCTCGCCATAGCTTGTTTGCCCATCAAGATCAAACAAGACCCACCTGCCCAATCACCTCCAAACATCAAAAACAAACAAAACCCTTCTCCACAAAACACCCAATCACCCTTAAATTCGTCTCTATCTTCAGAGAAACCTCTAAGCACCAAACCTAAAGAAAACCCATTTCCCCAAATCAACACAAATAGCCCCAAATCACCCCTAATCTTGGCTTTTAAAGTCTTGCTTTTGGGTTTGTTGCTCCATATATACGACTACAGACAGCATTTACACCCTAAAATCATCCTAATCCTCTACTGTGGTCACGTATTTCTTCTCCTAGAGATCGTTTTCGCAGTGGGTGCAGCCCTAGCTCGAGCCCTTCTAGGGGTAGAGATGGAGCCACAGTCCGACGAGCCATACCTGGCCACCTCTCTCCAAGACTTCTGGGGGAGGAGATGGAACCTCATGGCTACCAGTATTCTACGGTGCACTGTCTACGATCCTATACGGCATGTATGTGGGAGGAAGCGGACTCCACTACCAGCAGTTCTGGGTTCGTTCTTGGTGTCTGGTCTCATGCACGAGCTCATGTACTTCTATGCCATGCGTGTGACTCCCACGTGGGAAGTCACTTGGTTCTTCGTGCTGCACGGGATCTGCACGGCCGTGGAGGTGATTGTGAAGAAGTGGTTGATAGGCAGGTGGCGGTTGAACCGGGCGGCTTCTGTGCTGTTGACCATGGGGTTCATGATGTTTACTGCGTTTTGGTTGCTCTTCCCGCAGATCTTACGGAACGGTGTGGACGGGAGGGCTATTGAGGAGTACGGTGTTTTGGTAGAGTATGTGAAGGAAACGCTGAGATGAGAAGGGGGCGGCATATGGTGCGTAGGCCTCGGGAGGGGTGAATTTCACTTTTTTGTGTATGTGTCCATCTCTTACACTTGCCAAAAATTCTGCGGATAAGAGAGGATTTTGGCTCGCTGCAGTGTAGCCCCCCCTATGGGACACTCAGGGGGGAATCAATTCACTTTTTGGAGGTTTTTGATTCCCCTCCCTGAGTGTCCCATCAGGGAGGGTGTCACAGATGATTTCACGCATTTTCCTTACCATGTGGCAGAGGAGTGGTAGTCCTAGCTTGCCACATCGAAAGAGGGCAAAGTGAACCCATTTTATATTGGCTGCTAAATTTATTGATCTTAAATAAACATGATCGTGGCCCACTTGTGCTAAACATGCTCGTCAACGAGCCAGTGCAAAATATCATTACTTTGAAATCCATTTAACTTTGGAAAAGACAGCGTAGACAGAGACTCTAAAATCAAGATGATGCATACTTTGCAACCATAATCAAAGATCTAAACTAAAATTTTAGGCACATAGGTCTACGAGGAGACTTCTCTACTCTATATCAACTAGCTTTGAACCCAAGCAAATTCGCATGGGCAATGTGGTTTAGTGGTTTAGGATCTTTGTATTTTATTTTTAATATATGGGTTAGGAATTTTTATCACGTAGAAAACTAATAAAATTAAGAAAAATTAAGAAAATACATTTAAAAATTTGAGGTAGGATTGGATTCGCTTATCTTAACAAACGCTCTTCTTCGCCCCCTGTCAGGAGTGGGCACATCAGGGCCGAAAAGTGATATGCACCCCCACCCCCATGAAAAAAAAGTATAAATCATTTTTCGGTGCTGATGTACCTGTTTCCTGATAAAGGGCAGAGAGGAACATTGGTTAAGAGGAACGGACACAATCCTCCCTCAAAAAATTAAGGTAATATGTTAAGGAAACTTCCATTTTTTATTTTTAAGTTTTTCTTCGACAGACATTAACATTGTCAACCAATTGGAGTATACAATGAAATAATCTTCTCTAACCAAATCTTGAGCTCATCAAACTTACAGGAAAATGCACATAAATATACTTTGCGTAAACATGGGGATATCACAAATGCCTCAACATTTTTATTTTAGCTTTGTTGTGATTTTCAATTTCTCTTGGTCTGTTCACCATTATCAGATTGTGACTAACTATGCCTATATATTGGATTCAAATATTTAGGCAGTGCTCAAGCTTGCCTAAGGCACATTAATACAATGTTGAAAAAAATAAAAAATAAAAACTTGATATTTATGTAAAAAAACTATATTTTCATAAAATTTTATATAAAAATTATATACATTTATATAGTGGGAATCGGGCATTGGGCCTTGACATTGGTCTCTTGAGCCTTGGCCTCGGCTAGGGTAGGCCCAAATATGGCCTAAACATAAGATCGGGCTGCACAGCCCTACATATCGGACGGTTTATTTTTCACCCTTTTTTTCAGTACCAAATGGTAACCATCTTAGAGAAGCCAATGATTTTGGGGGAGAAATAAATCGTGCAATTAAGATAAGATGAGTAATTAGGGAGTACGACCTTTAGGGTTGAAAGAGGTGCGGTGTCAGGAGCCCACGTAGTTGAGATAATTTTTAAGGTATGTGGTGCATTTAGTGAGATAGGAGACAATTTGGGAAGGCTTTTAGGTAAGAATAATTAGGAAAGCAGTGAAAAAAAAATAAAAGTGAAAAAGAAAAAGAATAGAATATTAAATAAATAGGAAACCATTTTAAACAAGAGTCTTAATAGCATTTAGTAATAAACGTTGTGGCATTAAAATAAAATAAGAAAGAAGTGAAAATTTGGAAAGAGGGGTTAGAGAGGCAAGGAGAAGGTGCCATGTAGCACTTTATGAAACAATTTGGGAAAGATTTTGTGTACAACAATTAAGGCAGTTTGGATCTTGTCCGGCTTTTTTATGGCCTATTAGGACCTGTTTGGCCTAACAGGTTGACACATCACTGGAAAATGAGGTACTAAAAAAACTGGTTGAAACTCACTTCTTTTTTTGGTGATGTGTCAACTTGTTAGGCCAGACAAGTCCTAACAGGCCATAAGGAGGCCAGACAAGATCCTTACCATTATTGTTAAGGAAGCAGTGGAGAGTAAATTAAAGTCTCTTAAAAATTATTTATCCAAAAAAAAAAAGTGCACACCCCATGTTATGTTTTAAGGGTAAAATTGTCATTTCACATATTTTAAATATGTCATAGAATGGTTTTGAAACCCTTTAGACTAAGTTAAAAGTATAAAACCTAAACTTGAACTCGAACTTGCCAAATTCGAAAGTTATCTTGATTATATATTGGGGGTAACTTCTTGGGCCTAACGATACCAACCCTAAGTGAATTAGAGTACAAGTCATATATTCTGGAAAGCTCTTGAAGTCTAGTTTTTAACATAATGAATGAAGTTTCTTAGAGAAAGTCATGCCCATTTTACCAAAAGATATCCGAATCAGGGGTTCAGGACCCAAGACCCATGAGCCTAACCTGTCAGGCACATGGAGCATGTACCTCGGGAGACTTCCTGACCAGTCAAGGCTTGGAAAATTTTTCGAAAACATTGCAAATTTGTTATTTTTGATATTTACTGATATGACTTCAATCCATTAGACCCTTACACATGTGAGATCTCGTCTAGGATAACTTAAAACTCTATTTACACTACATTTAAGTCATTTAGCCTCATTAGAATCAAGAAAAAAAAAACTTAAAGAGATTAAGGAAGTTCTTGAACTAAGAGAGGGAGATTTACCCCCAATTTGGTAAGTTTCACTTATAACCTTGGAAATATGCTAGAATAGATGTTTTCTTTTTAGATTTAGCCTAAATGAGTATGGATTCCTATTTCTCTAACTTAATTTATGTGTTTTAACCATGAAATACATTGTTTACTAATAGAGGAATAAGGGATTGACAAATGCAAAGAGATTTTAGAGGAAGATCCTCTTATGTATTAAAGGTATGAGCATTTAGTGAGTGGATATGCATTTTATGCTGCACTTTCCCTACTTAAGTTCTTAAAAATGTGATTTCATTCTATATTTGCAAAGATTTATGGAATAATCTCTATAAAAATTGGTTGTGTGAGTAGATATGTTGTTTTTACACACTTTCCTTTTCTTAGAATATTAGATTTGTGTAAAATGTGTTATGCTTTGATGGTTTCATCTCTATTTCCTTTGAGAATCTTGATTTCTTAAAAATGTATCATGTTTCCCTAGTATGAACATGTTGGTTAGGATTTTCTTGTTGGTTCTATAATATTCTTGGGTTTTGGAGTTGTGTTATTGTAAATGGAGTTTTGTGGGATGATTTAGATGGTCTTTAACATATGTGAAGGAGTTTAGAAGCTTGATTCATTTGTGTTGTAGAGATTAGAAGGTTTCTTATAGTGAAGAATAGGTTTCTCCTTTGATTTCCTTTAAATTCCTTAATTATTTCACTCTACATGTTTGATAAAATGTCTCGTCTAGAATTTTCATATTAACTCTCATATTTCTTGGATATCTTTGGATTCCTTGCATGAGCTTAATGTCCCCTAAGATAAATTCTTTTAAATATATATTGGCTTATGACAATTTGTGATGCTTTATTGACTTCTTATATTACTCCATTTCTTTCTTTAGTATGTTTTCATGTTATACCATGATGAATTGTGATAATTTTATTGATCCTCATATGGCTACACTACTATCTACAGCATATGATATCTTTTAGTGGTATATGCATGTTATCATTGGCATGGTTTAATCCATGTTTTCATGTGACTCTTTACATGAGATTTCTACATGAGTTTTTAAAAAGAACTTGAGATACTTGGTCTTTAACCTACATGAACTTTGTTATAAAATGGTTTTACATCCATGAGCATTCCTTATGCTCCTAGTTTTGGGTCAAGTTCCTTCACTTGCATATTAGCATTTAATTCATTCCATGTGATTTATTATTTCATTCTTTCGACTCTTCATGAGATAGATTATATAAGTATTTTTACAAATGTTATAATTATGTAGTGACTACATTACTTAATAAAATCATGGGTTTGGTTTATCTCTTTTTTGACCTACAGATTTGTTTGATACCCTTTGTCTGGGGAAATGATATGGGACTATTCTTTATCTGAGGGAATGATATGAGCCTACCCTTTGTCTGGGGGAATGATATATAACTAATATGAATCTTTATGACTACAGGTACCCAATCATTGTGTCATAGTAATAGGTAAAAACGGCCTTAGTGGCCCAAAATATGTGATGTGATGTACTATGTCAAAGACTCTTATTCGGGTTATGTGATATGCTTTGTCGTAAACCTTTTATGGTTTATATACAATATGTTTTACGGGAGACCTTATATGGTTTATGTGATTTTCTTTGTCGGAGACCATCTCATGGTTTATTCACATATAGATATGTTATATAATAGAGACACTATTGTATTTTGCATGTAGTACATATGTTACTAGGCATATGCATGTAGTACTTAGCATATAGCATATGCATGATTCAACTGAATTTACTTTGGATACTCTTATGGTTATCATGTGACATGTGTATACTCAATTCATAATAAGGATACATGTTTAGTAAATCTAATATTGTACTTTCATCTCTACTTTGATTCCTTAGTCTTTCTTCCTATTTGCTACTATGATTGTCTTTAGCTCTTTTAGTGTTGTATAAGCTGCATACCATCCTGCTAAGCCCGTTAAATTTACCTTAATTGACACCACCCGCAGAAGGAGACACAGAGAATGAAGATTACTAGGAGTCGTCGAGGAGACGACAAGGTGAGGAACTGGATGGGTACCTAAGCCCAAGGGCTTCTTCTTTGGTTTACTCTATTTTTCGACATTTGACTTGAGACATTCATTTAATTTTAATTTGGGTTTGTAGTATTGGCTGTTTGAGGCCTTATAATAGATGGACATTGAACCTTTTTATTAGTTTATGATTGTGGACATTGGGCGATGACGCAGACCTCCACCCACATCTCCATCCAATAGTGCTAACCCTAGGGTTAGGCTTTTTAGGAGTCGCCACCAACTCGGAATTATCAATAGAGTTGAACATCTGTTCCCCTCCTTAGAAAGGAGGGAAGTCTATGCCTAGAGGTCTAGGGGTTAACTCCTTAGACTAGTATGGTCTCCAAAGAAAATTGGTAAATCGTTTTGTTACAATTGGGTAAGATGTTAGGCATCCCAATTACCTACCTTTTTAGGGTGGCTTTTCTTGATCATATATGTCTTAGACTACCATAAGGGTTAGTTTCTGTTAGATGTAAAGTTATTAGTCTAGACCAACCCTGCGGTGTGATCATTGCAGTCACACTTAAGACATAGTCTCAAGCTGCCTACATACCCGATCTTGTGTGATTTGGTGTTTCTAGGGTTTAATCAGGATCAAACTACATGAAGTTTTGGGGGTCTGTTGTGTGTGAAAATATCAGTAGTCATATACATCTAACTATGAGAGTGATTTAGAATAAGTTTATTTTAGGGTCTTCCTATACTTATAGAGTACTCCTTGCTGCTGAAATACGTTAGTGGGTTAAGACTATGTTATACCAATATGAGTGTTTTAGGGTCCTAATTGGGCTATGACCAAGTACCAAGGTCTTTGGGTCGTGAACCAATGCAACATAAACCTAGGATGAAGTGGAGATCGTAAAAGGTCAGGAAGAGTTTAAAGGTAATGATTGGGTTGGGTTATGCAACTGGACTGTGTTGATGTAGTAGCCACGACATCAACATTGTCTCACAGGTAAAACTCAGGTGTTGGATACTTAAATACTTGATATTGTGCCTAGTCTATGTACAGAGGCTAAACAAAGGTTCTAGAAACTTGAAGATAGGTCTTAAGCTCTTTTGGAAGTGTAGGAAATTTGACCCACTCTTTGTTTTCCAGATAGGGGTAAATTGGGGATTTCCTAACCTATACACATGAATATTAGTTGTACACCTAAATTTGTGTTGTACGCCTAAATGTGTTTTTAAGGTAAAATTTAGCTGTATAGCCTGAAATCACCTCATAGTGGGTCCATTTCTAGAGCATCAGTCATCTTGAGCTTTTTTTTTTTAAGTTGGGATAGTCTATATGACATTCTAGGAATGTTAGTGGTTTTCACCCATCCCCTGTTTTCTAGCAATGAGTAAAATGGGAATTCATCAGAGTGTACGCTCGAACTTTCCAGAGATTGAAGTTTAGGTGCACAGACCTAAGAAGGGCCCACTTGAAGTTTTGCATAGAGGTGAAGCATGTTGTCTCACATATAGGTGATTTACAAGTTTTTTGGGTTTTGTGGGGGGCGGTTTCCTAATGAGGGGAATACACATGGCAAATTTTCAGGTTGTACACCTAAACTCACAATGTACGCTTGAACCTCATGGGTATGCCTAACTTCCATAGAAGTGAAAATTTAGGCTTATAGTCTCATAAGGGCCCCGCTAAGGGTTCTAAAAGAATCCAAGGCCTATATTTGCTATCAGATGGATTTTAGGGTCTAAGGGGTCTTGTGGACCCATTGGCTGCACAGGGACAGAGGTACAGAGGTGGAATATGTTCAGGGTCAGTACACCTGAAATTAGGCTATACGTCTGAATTTCAAGGGTACACCTGAATTCTCATAGAAGTGAAAATTCAGGTGTATAGCTTCTAGGCAGTAGTCCAACAGGTTGGTTTTTCACACTTTTAAGCCATCATCTAGGGTCAAATGGGCTTGGCATTTTTTAGGGAGTTTGGTTAGGATCCCAGACACACCTTTGAGAACTCCCAAGCACATTTGAAAGGTCTAAACCCCACTTGGGATTTTCCAAAGTGGGTGGATTCTTGATAAATTTGCACAGTCCCATGTGTAACCCATGGGTTGTGGGGTCCATTTCAGGGGCTACACCAATTGGGTTAAGCCCAAAATTTACAAGAAGATTATCAACAAGTTTATGGGATTACAAAAAAAAAAAAAAGAATTAAAGCAAAACAATAGGAAAATAGAGAATTATGTAATCTACAAATTGAATGACATCATTTAGTGCAAAATAGGACCATCAGAAAAATAATTAAAACAAAAATCTGATAAAATACCAAAACTAACATGAAATGAGCTACAATAATTAATTGAAACATATAAATTAGCTATCTAATTAATAAAATAAAAAATCACACAAAAAATAAATACAACCTGAATTAAAATTCGGATACCCCACTTGACTCAAATTGTGAAGTGTAGAAACACTTCAAATCAGTGAGCAAGTGGAGGCCACTTCGGGGGTCAAATCAAATCTAATTCATGTGAAAATTGGTGGGTAATTAGGTCCCTATGTTAGTGACCTACCATAGAAATTTGAGACCTTAACTCTCTGTATGGAGAGAGTTATGGCCTCTGTACCCTTAATTGGTCAGAAAAAATCATAAAAAGGGTTGTCTCCCCTATGTCCCACCATGAGGGGCTTTCAATGGAGTTTTTTTGGGGTCAATAGCAGCACTATTAAGTGTTC
>JAOXJP010160231.1:0-12913 GCA_025762735.1 Platanus orientalis
TTCTTGGTGTCCCTAAAGAACCATTCTTTAAGCTTTGTTCTTAATTTATTATTGTAGGAATCTTGTTTGCCTAGATATCCTATGTCAATAAGAGATCTCTTCAAATAAGGGTGAAGTTTGCTGGTCTCATTTCTAATTGTTGGCGTATTTCGAAGGGGAAAGATTGTTGAATCTTTGAAGATAAAGTCAAATTATTCAGATTTTGAAGAAGTTAGGATTCAATATTGTTTTGTGGACAGTCTATTCATACAAAGTTTTAGTGATGCGATAGCATTAACATGACTTCCTACCTTTGTGGAAGCCCAAGATCAAGAACAAAGGATGCAAGAAGAAGACATAGTGTTGTCCACAAGATTTTCCCATTATTTTTCTGTTTTAGGAATTATTTTAGTTATTTTTTTTTTCTATTTTAGGAAGGTTTTGGTAATGGGATTGATGTAATAAAGCCATCTGAGCCATGGGGAGGGGTTAAAATTATTTTAGAATAGTTTATAACTGATTTTATGATTTTTTAGGATTTTTTTAGAATTTTTCTGGGCTTTTTTGGATTGACTGTATAAGGGAGGGGTATTTTGATTTTTGGTCCAATTTCAAGTTTAAAAAAAAAATTATAAATAGGTCATAAAGACCTCATGTACAATCAGAATATTGAATAGAAAAAGTTTTTTGAAGATTGGAGCAGCTCATGGAGTCTCTCACTCTCTCCCAATCCTCACGGTTTCCTAGTTGAGTCTTTTATACTTCCTGTCTCTTATTTCTTCTTTCTTTCTTCTCCTACATCTCTCCTAAACGTACAACCTTTACGTTCTTCATTATTTTATGTTAAAACTCCATTTTCTTCTCCTTATTACTTCCCCCGTCACTTCTTTCATCGACCTCTTTATTATTTTACTCTTTTATTTCTTTATTTCATACTTTCTTGAATTTTCTGGGTGCAGAATTGTTAGAACAGTCATGAAAATTTAGATTTCTCTCTAACCAATTATTCAAACCGAAAATCCTTTTAAACCTAGTATCCTCATACCATACCAAGAACCATAATTCTTAACCCTAAATCCCTCACTTTCTTGAAAATACATTGTTCTTGATTTTGGACAGATTTTGGGGGTTTTCTAGATTTCTTGATTTTTCTTCTAAATTTCTTCATCCACTTGATTCCAAACATTAGTTTGATCATTCTTGGATCATCCTTCTTAAAGATTGTTTATTCTTTATACGTTTCTTGAATTCATTACTCTTTTTTCCAGCACTTTAAAATTCAAGAATCATTCTTTATTGATCTTTCTTGTACTTTAGGCTCTTGGTTCAATTTTACTTGTTGTAAGAACTCATTCTTTGAATCCTACATCATTTAGGATCTTAACTGCTCTTTTGTCCACTTTGAATGGACAAATATTCTTGCAGTCCATGCTGGAAAGGGGACACATCAAATTGAATTTTGATGGTTATCTTTGGCAGCCCCAGGTTGTCAAGCATTGGACGTGTCTTTAGTGATGGCAAAGGAGATCTGTTGAGGTATCTTACAGCTGGCAAGGAATTAAGGATTCTAATGTGGTTGAGTCTGTTGCTCTCCTTGAACAGTTAAAGTTGCACAAATTGCATATTGTGGCCTTTCTGTGATCAAAATTAATTAACCTAATTCTCTCTTCCTGAATCCTTGGAGGGTTGCTAGTGCTGTAGACCATAGTCTAGATATTGTAGATTAGCTGTGTTTTTTTTTGGAGAGGGAAATTACATTAGGAAAAGGGGATGAGGGATCCCCTCTACTTTGCACTGCCCATGAATAACATCTCTTCTTGGCTTTGGAGGCTACTCAATTAGCTGGTTCTGCACAGTTGTGAAAGGTTCTTCTATTCCTTTTTTCCCAAATCAGCCATAGTACTGTAGCCAGCACCATTCTTCCCAAAATTTTGCCTCTCCTGCTGAAAGCCAAGGTTCTCCAATTGGTCACCAATCCTCTCAGGTCTTTAGGCATTACCCAACATACGCCAAACACTTCTAACGCAGATGCCTACACTTTGGATGTGAAGATGCAATGGTTGAAAAGGTGCGGTAATGGGAATGGGAATTGATTCAGCTTTGCATGCAAATATTGCAGACATTTGGTAACAAATGCCGACGCTTCACCAAGTTGTCAACTGTAAGGATGCTACAAAGAGCAGCCTACCATAGGAAGAATTGAACTTTGGATGGGACTAGTTGAGCTTACACCACTTTCCTAGGAAAGTCCCCAATAGTATATGCTTGATATTCCCCATAGCATGATTTGACTAGAAAGGATCTGCTTGGATGACAGCCCTATCTTCTCATATGCTCAAACTGGTGCCGAAACTGGAAGTTACTCAAGGAACCTGATAGGTTGGCTGGAGCTTCAATTTCCCAATCATTTAGAGCTCTTTTTATTTGGGGAGACCAACTAGCAATTTCACCATTCTTGGAGAGGTAATCCGCTACTGTAGTTCTTGTTGCTGGCCACTGTATAATTCTAGAACTCGACCTTGAAAGTTCTATTAATGCACCACCTATCTTCCCAAAAGAGAGTGTGCTCTTCCATGGCCACCTCATTATTGATGCTTTATTTGAAAGTGGCCAGATGAGCCATAATACCTTTCCAACAATTGGATCCATGGGATGTTGTAACCTTCATAGTCTTCCAATGATTTTCAAGACTGGACTTGTCCGCTATTAAAGCTCTCCAAAGGTACTTCTTCTTTCCAAACCTCCAAAGCCATTTGAATAACATCCCTTTATTAATTAGCTTGATGTGTGCGATACCTACCCCTCCCTTTTGTTTTGGGTTACAAACCTTTTCCTAAGCAACCAAATGGTAACCCGAAGCCTCCTTCCATCCTCCAAAAAAAAAAAAAAAATCCCTTTGGATACTTTCTGATGCAGGACCTGCCTTAAGAAAGACTAAAATTGATGCAGCACACAACTCAAGAATGATGTTACCTTTCGACTATATCAGGAAATAAAATTACCTAGCATTTTGAATCCAAATCGACACCTATTCAGATATAAACATCACCCCGCCAGTTGCTGTTTAAATAAGACAGGATAGAACCAATTCAAAAAAAAAGAAAAAAAAAAAGAAGAAAGAAAGCCAAACCAGGATAGGACCAATTCAACTTCAGCAAACAAATCACTGATATGAGCATATAATAGACCGTGGATTATAAATCTGAACGGCAGGGTTATATGGGCCTGAAGTGAGCTGATTAGGATTAGGACAGTAATAAACAGGGCAGTATTGGTGTGTGGATGAACCCACGAATCTGTGTTACAGGGTTGGGATTTAGGACTGTTAGGGTGTCAATTAAATGGACCTACCCTGATTGTAGGTTTAGGAATTCAAATAGAATAACATAAAGGTCTGATGGGTTTAGGATTGGGCTAGTTTAAGGATCAGATCCAGAATGACAAGAGGGTTTATAGGGGACTGATAATAGGGTAAACAGAAGGAGAATCTGGGACTGAAATTAAAGGCAGGCAGGGAGTTTTAAGTCAGCTACAAGTGGTCCTTAGAATAAGTAAATCTGGTATAAAAGAGAGGCTGAATAAGGGTTTCAATAAGGATAAAATCTGGTACTGTGATGGTGTTAATGTGGGACAGTTAAATGAAGTTGTAGCACCAATAAGGCAATAATGGGTGAGTTTGTGACTGCCGTAGGTTACCAACTTTGAGGGGTTTTGAATCTCAGACCAGAAGACATCAGGAAAAGTGGTTTAAGGACTGTATGATTGGGATGGAGGTGGGGATTTAGAGTCTGATGGGTAGAAAGTTGAAGAAGATGATGGAGATGTATATGGGTTGCAGAGAATAAAGAAGAAAGCAAACAAATAGGAAATATGGAGTAAAGAAGAAGAAGAAAGAAGAAAGAAGACAGCAGAGAGAGAAGTGGAGAAGGAAGTGAGAGAGAAAAGTGTACCCGGAGGTAATCCCTACATCACGCCAGGGTAATCCCTGCCTTGATCAAGCTCAGGACAAAGCTTGAAAAGAGAAACAACACCCAACTTGTGGAGGCCAAATCAGCAAAAATTTTATTCGTCTTTTCATTGTTGATTACAAGAGGGAATTCTCCCTTTCAAAGACTCAAATTCAAAGAAAAAAAGAAACTTCCTAATATAGAAACTAATACCGAATCAAGACTACTTCTAAAAATTTCCCTAAAGACTTTCTAAAAACATAAGACAAAAAAAAAAAAAAAAAAGAAAAAGAAAAAAAGAAGTAAAAACACATGTGGCTGGAAAAATCAGAATTCCATCTTCGTCCTGACTCTAACAATTCATAAAACATGAAATAAAATAGTAAAAATAGACTAATAAGGACCCTAATCAGCATCTATGATCTTCAAATAGTGTAACAAAAGTGTTCCTCCATAGTCTCTTCATGAGGACCCCACTTATCTCTAATGTCCGCATCACTTTCAAGTGCCACTGACATGGGGATGACATAGATGGAAAAGAAGTAGATGGAAAACTCATGAGCACATATTTTATGTATCAATTTGTTCCCTTTGGAGAGGTATAGACCTTTTCACCCTGATAACCTTTCCAGAATTCTCTCTATGGTTGGGTTCCATACATCCTTTCTGAAAGACTCACCTAATGGCAACCCAAGATATGAGGTTGGAAGACAACCAAGCTTACATCCCTAGTTCACAGCTAAATCCTGGCTGTCAGGCATGCTATCAATACTAAAGATGATTGATTTAGTAAAGTTCCACCATTAATCTCAACACTGCTTCGAAACGCATAAGCATGCAACTCAAGAATTTGATCGGATGTTTTAAGTTTTTGCAAAAGATGAGGATATCGTTAGCAAACTGAAGATGTAAGATGATCATCCCAGTCCTTCCCACAGAATACCCTTCCACAAGATCACCTTTGGCTGCTTGGGCTATTATGCTACCCAAAGCTTCGGCTATCACCAAGAACATAAATGGAGATAGGGGATCCCCTTGCTGTGACCTTCTAGAGCTCTTGAAATACACTGTTGGAGATCCATTCATTAAGATGGAGAAGAGGGCAGATCCGTAGCATTTTTTCATCCAATATGTCCATCTAATTCCAAAACCCATCCTCCAAAGCATATAGTCCGAAAATTTCTAGTCAACATGATCATAGTCCTTCTCCATATTAATTTTACATAGAATACCATGCTCTCTCATTTTGTTCATAGAGTCGATACATTCATTTTCAATGAGCACACCATAAAAAGTAAGTCTTCCTTGATAGAGGCCCCTTGGTTGTGGGAGATCACCATGCTAAGGACAACTTTTATTCTGCAGGCTAGGTTCGAAAATTATTTTGTACAACACTGCCCACAAGGCTGAGGAGTCTGAAATTCTTTATGGAGTTTGCACCCTTATATCTTTGGGATTAGTGTAACAAATGTTCCATTTTTCCTTACATTCGAAAAGCCCCCTAATAGAAATCCAGTTAAACTTCATTAAGTCCTTCAAGATATCCCTTCAACTCTTGAAGAAAGCCATTGTAAACCCATCTGGCCTTGGAGCTTCATCCCCTTACTCTCCCATTTGACCTTCTTTATCTCCTTTTCTAGAAAAGGTCTTTCTAACCTATCCCTCTGATCCTCTAGATGTTTGAATTTTGAACTGTACCCATCCAAACTAGGTTTAAACACCCCTGGATCCGAGTACAGCTTCCTATAAAAATGTACGATGTGAACTTTGATATATTCTCTATCTTCTACCATTTACCGATTAATTCTCATCCTAAACGCATTATGCACATTTCTCCTGCTGTTTTTCATGTGGTGGAAAAATTTTGTATTGTTGTCTGCTTTTTGGAGCCGGTGGGCCTTAGCCTTCCGCTTCCATTTGATTTTTTTCCATGGATGCAATTCTTTTGAATTCTTTCCTTTTTTTCGCTTATCAAAACTTTATAAACGGATAGCTCCCTCTCTCTTCCTCCCTCTCCCACCTGGCAATCTTCTCAATCACATCCTTCTTCTCTTTTATCTGCCTAAGGACTGAAATATTCCACAATTTCATCTTTTCTTTCAACATCTTCAGCTTAAGCTTACGCAATTTACCTTGTTTTCCTTCTATTGTAAAGGATCCCCACCATTCCCCAAGTCAACAAGCCCTGGATGCAACAATTTCATCTTTTCTTTCAACATCTTCAGCTTAAGCTTAAGCAATTTACCTTGTTTTCCCTCTATTGTAAAGGATCCCCACCATTCCCTGAGTCAACAAGCCCTGGATGCAACAATAACATATCCTCAAATTTGAAAGGGTGCGGGCCCACCAAATGATTCCTCCCATTTAGAAAAATTGAATATGATTGGAAGTAGGCCGAGGAAGGGTTTCCAATTATATATGAGAAGAGGGTATTCCTAACTTTTGAGAGGAGAAATTTGTCCAGTCTGCTCAAGCACTGGGAAGCCTGCAATATTGAACCAAGTGAAGCAAGCTTCACTTAGTTGAAGATATGTCACCTTGTATTGTCAATGAATTCAGAGAACTCCCTCATTTCCCTCGTCATCTTTCTCCTAGTCCTCTCACCTAGGAATCTAATCACGTTGAAATCATCGCCAATACACCATACCCCACTCCATCAGTTTTTTATTCTCTTCAGCTCTAATGAAAACACCCACAACTGAGTGTTCTCTCTTGGATTGTAAATCCCTACCACCATTCAAACTTCATTCCTTTCAATAATCGAGCTCTTCATTGATACGGAAAAAATTCTAACAAAAGTCTTTGAGATGATTACTTTAGAATAATCTCACAGCATTCATATAGCCCTTGAAGATCCTATAGATGAAAAGCGATCACCCATTTATTTTGATGAAAAGAGATCACCTCTCTCATTATTCCCTTGTCCACGCTTGTCATCTTGGATTCTTGCAAGATCACTAGATCCGCTTTACTGCAATTCACCGTTTATCTAATCACCGACTTCTTCTCCCTAGACCCCAAATCCTTTAAACATTCCCAGTGGGAATTGACATAGACACCTATAACTTGGTTCTTGTCTCACTACTAGATTCGTCTACACCACTCCCTTCCCACCCTTGTTTCTTGTCATCAATTCATAATTGATCGTACTTTTGAGATTATTCACTTCCTTGCTAAATCTGTGCTCCCCTCTATGCTTCTTCCTCCCAGCCTGAAACGTTCTAATATATTTTTCTTTCTACTAATAGGGCCATAGACTCTTGTTCAAGCCCTTCAAATGAAACCCCTAGGAA
The DNA here is from genome assembly GCA_025762735.1 of Platanus orientalis. Classification (NCBI taxonomy): domain Eukaryota; kingdom Viridiplantae; phylum Streptophyta; class Magnoliopsida; order Proteales; family Platanaceae; genus Platanus; species Platanus orientalis. The sequence goes on from JAOXJP010160231.1 coordinate 7,220, forward strand.
TTCTCTAAGGCTGCGTCTGGTCGTCCAGATTTGGGCCAAATCTGGTGGAGTCTGGAATAGGATTCCATTGATTAGACGGATTCCACACATCTGGTTGGCTGGATTAGAAACCTATCGATTTCTGTGCAAATCCAATGGAATCCATCTCTTTGTATTTTTTTAGTTTTCCTTTTCCATCTCAGAAGGTCGGATTTGTGATCAAATCTGGTGGAAACTCCTCTCTTTTGTGTTGACTGTTGATCTCTTATGGATTCCAAAATTTTTTTTTTTTCTATTTCTTGGCAATCAAATAACAAATGAGATTTTTGTATTGATTTCAATTCATTTTCTAATCCTTTCTATTCCTTTGTACTTTTTGGATTCTCAAATTCCTTTTCTAATCCACTCAAATCTGAACAATCAGACGGAGCCTAGAAGATTCCTTCAGTTTAAGGCTTTAGGGCTATTTCCAGTTTATTTTAGGGTTATTTTAATTAAGTCCATTTTATTTTAGGGTTTTAGGAATAAGTTTATAGAGTGTTTTTAGTGAGAATTTAATGTTTTAGGGTCTTTATGTAATACGCTTTTAGCCAAAAGAATTATTTGCAATTTTAGAAGTCTTAAGAGTCTTTTGTAGTTAAAGAAAATGGGTTTTTTTTTATTTTTTATTGCTGGTTGTACAGTCACTTAGGTTAGGATTTTAGAGTCCTAATTCCAATATGACTTGGATTTAGAATTTATAATAGGTGGGCTATTAGAATTTAATTCAGATTTGGAGAATATGAATAAAGATTAGTTGATTTATTGGGAATCCAATCTGTGGATTGTTCTAAGGGTGGTAGTCGTGTCTCTCCTTTTCTCTCCTCCTCCATGAGTGAGGCAAGTCTCTTTTCCCATTCTCTCCTCTTTTCTTCTTCCCTTCCATGAGTAAGATGTATTTTCTCTTTTCTTTTCTTTATCTCTCTCTCATCTCATGACCATCTTTCTTTTGTTCTTTCATGTTAATATATCTTGCTGATTTCTTGAATTTCCTACATTATTGTTATTTCTTTTAGTTAAAGAATCATTAAAAAGCTTTAAGAATCAATTTTGATTTCAATCTTGATTGATTTTTTTGTTCTAAATTGGAAATTAGACCTATTCCTTCTTCTCTTTGGCTGTTTTCCCTTAAGGACTATCAAGAATCAATCTTGATTAGATCCTTGGAATTCCAAAAACGTCAAACTTTGAAATTGAATATTTCCTTCAATTTTAATCCAAAATGAATGAAATTTGAAGCATCAACCATTTTGGTATTTTGTATTACAGAATTGTCCTCCTAGTTTTTTTTTTTTTTTTTTTCTCTTCCCCTTTTTATCCTAACTCTTAATTCTCTCTCTTCTCTTCTATTATATGATTCTCCTATTTCGTGACTACTTGTGTGTTTTAGAGTTCAATTCTTAGTTGTGCACATTGAGATCTTGTTTCCGCATTATTAACTTGATAACTATTTGAGGCTTTGGGATTATCCTACATCATTTTTGGTATTAGAGTCAGGTTTTTTTTGGACATTTTCCACATTTTCCAACCTAATTCTCTCTTTTCTATAGCCTACCTAATAGCGTATTTTCCCTTAATCAAAAATCATAATTTCATCATATAATCTTGCTTCTTGGTCCCTTCCTTACCTCTTAAACTGTGATTGATATTTTTATATAATGTTTGTAGCTTATCTAGGGCTACTCCTTTTGGTAGTCCTAAATCAAATTTGTATTAGAGCCACGGGTTTTCTTAGTTAGTTCTACATAGTTGAAATCCCGAGAAGCTCTCTAAGGGTTATACATCATTAGTTATGCAGGTTATGAAGATCCTTTCATGAACTATCATCGGAATCTCTTACCATAATCTTCGAACTTTTCAAAGATATGAAAGCCGGGTAAAGTATCTAGAGGAACTTGAAATTAGGCAAGAACTTAATTGATTGGAAAGGGTTAGACAAGATAATTGTTCTGAATATTGGCATTGCAAGATCCTCCAAGGTTAACTTGATATCCTTTAATGCAGGCTTGTTGAAATAAATGATGACATTGTATGCACTTCACTTAATAATGTGCAAAGGATTCTTGATGATAGACAAGCAAGCGGCAGATCTAGGGCTGTCAATCGGGCCAGATTGGGTCGGGTTGAGGTTTGCCCGAACTTAGTTATATGGGTCCAAACTTAGCCCAAGCCCAAACTTGGCCCGAGGTAGTCAGTCTGAACTCAGCCCATTCTAAAATCTTGGGCTTCGGGCTGAGTTCAGGCTGGCTTGAACTTAAAGCCCCTTTAAAAAAAATTTGATTATTAAAATTTGGGCTGATAATAGCTCTTTATTATCTCTAATACTTTAAAAATATGCTTAATTAGTTAAATTTGGTCTTATAATTAGCCCAAAATTGTTCTCTATCTGTTGGGCTAAGCTTATACCAATTTTGGGCCGGATCGGGCCAAACCATATTTTATACTTATTTTGGGCTTGGTTGGGCCGGGCTGAGTTCGTGCTAAAAGTGAGTCTGCCCAAAACTCAGCCCGAATAAAACTTTGGGCCTGAAATTTGGGCCCGAACTCAGTCTAGCCCGATTATTTTTTGGGCCGGACATGTCGAGCTTCGGTTTAGACCGGCCCAATTTACACCCTTAAGCAGAACAGAAAAGGATTAGAGCATAATAGGAAGCAGTAAGAGTTCAAATTTCTACATTTTCTCCGGTTTTTGTTCTAAAGCTTGAATCTGAAAGCCAAATTGAAATCGATAAGCCGATGATTGTTCTAGTATCTTTGCCAATTCGTGCCAAGCCTAAAGTTTGGTAGAAGCGTAGGACAAGGACGAGATCCAAGAATTCGGGTTCGTGCAAACAGTCTTCAATTTTAGGCCTTCCACTACATTCATCCCCATTGTTGCGAAGTCCAAAGAGTTTGTTAACATATAGTTGTGATGGGATGTGGATGTGCCAAAATTCAGGACTGAATTTTTCCCCATCCCTGAAAAATGATGCAGCCAATGTGAAGCGATTGATGTACGTGCCACCCCACAAGGGAGCTGGATTCAAGGATTAGGAAATCCCTAGAAGATTCCTTTAGTTCAAGGTTTTAGGGCTGTTTCTAGTTTATTTTATGGTTATTTTATTTAAGTCCATTTTATTTTAGGGTTTTAGGAATAAGTTTATGGAGCGTTTTTATTGAAAATTTAATGTTTTAAGATCGTTTGCAATTTTAGAAGTCATACTCATAGGAGTCTTTTGTAGTTAAAGAAACTGGGTTTTTTAAGTGCTGGTCGTACGACCACTTAGGTTAGGATTTTAGAGTCCTAATTCAAATTGGACTTGGATTTTGAGTGTATAAATAGGTGGGCTATTGTGATGTAATTCAGATTTGGAGAATATGAATAAAGTTTAGTTGATTTATTGGGAATTCAACGTGTGGATTGTTCAAAGGGTGGTGGCCGTGGCTCCCCTTTTCTCTCCTCCTCCATGAGTGAGGTAAGTCTCTTTCCTCATTCTCTCTCTTCCACGAGTAAGAGGTATTTTTTTTTTCATCTCTTTCATCTCACGACTATCTTTCTTTTTATTTATTTCTTTTCTTTATTGTTTCTTGTTAATATATCTTGCTGATTTCTTGAATTTCCTATATTATTATTATTTCATTTAGTTAAAAAATCATCAAGAAGCTTCAAGAATTGAAATTGATTTTAATTTTGATTGATTTCTTGTTTCTAAATTGGAAATCAGACCTATCTTTTCTTCCCCTTGGCTGTTTTTCCACAAGAACTTTTAAGAATCAATTTTGTTTAGATTCTTCCCAAAATCAGTAAACTTTGAAATTGAATATTTCCTTCAATTTTGATCCAAAATTAATGAAGTTTGAAACACAGAATTCTTGAACACGTCAGAACTTATTGTTGAAATTTCAGAATTTTCTGATACATCAGTAATTGCATTTTGGTAATTTTGGGATTCTGTTTAGAAATTATAGAATTTCCCTTCTGGGTTCTTTCTTCCTTTTCTCTTCCCCTTTTCTATTCTAACTCCTAATGCTCTTTCTTCTATTTTATTCTCTAATTCTCCTATTTTGTGACTACCCGTGTGTTTTAAAGTTCAATTTTTGGTTGTGCACATTGAGATCTTGCTTCCGCATTATTAACTTAATACCTATTTGAGGCTTTGGGATTATCCTGCATCAATAGGAGTGCTGGTATGTTGATGTTTTTAAGAGAAAACTGAGTGGCCAAGTGGGATCAAATTCAATTTCAGACCACAGAAGACACTGTTTTAGAGTATCATGTGTTACTTAACAGAACTTGGGGTAAAATTTCTAGGTGAGTCATGGTGTAACAGGGCACAAATCTGAAAATTTGAACTTATTTCTCAGTCATTAACTTGATTATTATTACAAACTTGAATTGTGGGTTGGACTACCAAGATCCCTTCATCATTTGCCCTTTTGGCTATGTGAATGCCCCATTTAAGAGGTGCGACTGACTTGTTTGGAGTGTGTACAGGGAATATGGGCCAAATGTCTTTGACACTCTTAAAAGGTATATATAGGATTATTTCTGAGAGTAAAGGTGTAGGTTGGTGGTGGGAACTTGTTTTGTTTTTGGGAGGACATTTAATGTGATAAGTGATGCTGATGGATCTTCAACGAAGTTGCTTGGAGAAAAAAATATGGCATTGGTGTTAAAGTGCTTCAAGAGGGTAGTGTCATGTTAGTGCAGTGTCCTAGATTTGTGGGGGATTTTGGGGCCATAAACTATCTACCCTCCTTCCTAGAGCTTATGTCCAAGACTGAACAAATTTAAATTGAGGGGGTTCGTCAAGGGAGTTTTGGAGGTGGAGTTTCGATGGGCTCTTCTTTATGAAGTCCTAAAGACTAGGAAATCTCCAATTTCTCTAAGCACTGCATCTTTTATGGCACAAGGGCGTGGGATAAATTCCTGACTGTTGACCAGTTGGTGCATAGGATTTTTTTCTTTCAGTGATATGTGTTTTCTATGTAGTAGAAGTCCATGAACCATAGCCAATAACAATGTTGATTGCTTTATCCGTGCTCATCTATAGTGGTGATAAAAAGCTTTCCCACACTCTCTTTCAGGGTTCCCTTGCTTCATATCTCTTTGTCATCTATCTCAGGAAAGGGTATTTGATAAGGAATCCATGTGTTTCTTTATATCCAGTGCTCTTCCATGGAGGTGATAGGAGTTTGTATCCTCCATCTTTCTTGTCTTGTTTGGATGTTCCTGCAAATTTTGAAATAATTGGCTGAAGTTTGGGTCCCTTGGCCTTTGGGAGTAGAGAAAGCATATTATGGAATATCCTAGCACCTTTATGGAGTATGGGCTTGAAGAGGACGTCATTTTCAAAGAGAAGTTCAGAGAGTTTCCAATCATTTGTGGAGATTGATTTTGAGACTATCAAATGCACATTTGTTCTTAATGACTTCCATGGTGTTAGAATGTCAGTCTTGTGTTTGGTTGGAATGCAATTCTTGAGAGTGGGCAGAGGAAAGTAGAAGCTCCTGAACCATGCTGGAAGTCTAATTTGAGAATGATCAAACTTAAGTTCTGATAGGTGCTCCTTGTAACCGGGTTTGTTGGAATTGGAATTTGAAGTGAAAAACTGGGAGCCAATTATCCAAAAAAACAATAGTGACAAACTAGGAGCCTTGCTTAAGTCTCTTCTGGGTCAAGGTGGTGGATTTGCT
>JAOXJP010160242.1:0-12912 GCA_025762735.1 Platanus orientalis
CAATAAAATCAAATCCTAAATAAATTAAACATTTTCATTAGAAATAAAATGCTTGACACAAAAGAAACTCCTTATGTCTAAAGGCCTTCTTCTTAGAAATTCTCGGTCAAACCTATCTTTGAAGTCTAAGTTGGCTTCTTACAAGTCTTGCATCAATAACGCTTTCAGGATGTCTCACCTAGGGCATGAAAAGAGAGAGAAAGAGAGAGAAAGAGAGATAGAGTGAGAGTCTCATTTTCACTCAAAGACAAAAATTTAACAAACAAACCCACATTTTGTGATCACAATGATTGTACCCTACTCAAAACTTGCTCGTAATTCTTCCAATTCTACATTCTTTCTCCAAATATTTTCATCGACACCTCCAAAATTATTTTTTACACTGAACTCCCAAGTTCTTATAAGTATCATCGTCAAAGCTACTCTCATGTCACCACTTTTGGTTGCTTTGATTTTAATTCTAAAATTAAGTTAAAAATAGTGTCTTGTCTGAAATTCTGAAATATGGTCCTAGAGGGGGTGAATAGGATCTTGGCCAATTCTTCTAAAATTTGTTTGACTATTAAAAAACACTTGTGATTTAATTAGATTTTACTTAGTGTGCAAAGGAATCAAATACAATATGAATTTATCATAGACCCCAACACTCCGTCATGCACTATAGTGTGACCTACAGCATAGCAGGAGACGGGTTGATAAATTTTCTAAGGTTGTTTAAATTAATTAATTTTCTTAACCTTAGTTAGTGTCACTTGTTTAAAGTGTTGAAAAATTTGCATAAGTAAATTAAGCACAAAATAAAGACGAGACAAGATGCAAACATCACACAAGAAACATAGAGATTTAAAGTGGTTCGACACAATAGGCCTATGTCCACTACTCAACCAGCTCCCTTAAACCTATTTAATTTTTATTAATAGTTATCCTAAACTATTAGAGGAAAATTAATAAACCTAAAAATCCACTTACAAGTTCTAGAGAATCCACTCCCTTGTAAGTATGCTCTTAGTGGCTGCGGTAGGCACGTTTCGTCCAATGACTCTAGTGGACTAAGTTACACTTGATTTCGGCAAGTGTGGTGAGAATCCTCCTCTGGTGACTCTGGCAAAGGCTGCGAGCTTCAATTGGAGTATTGAAATTTCTCTTGTTGCAGGTTGCCTCTTTGTAGGCTAATATAACTATAGAAATGCACCATTTAGGTTCCAAAGGTTTAACTATGAGGTTTGAGAAACTAACTTACAGACCTTAATAAGGTTTAACTATAGGCACAACTCCATTGTCAGAAGGTTATGAGAATTTTACTAGTTTGGCATAAAACCTTACTATTTTCGCTTGATTTTAAGAGATTTTTACTATATAATCATTTACTAAGTAATTCAACCATTGGGATTTTGTCCCCTATTTATATATTTTAAAAATTAGCACAAAGGATCCTCCAATGGATCTATTAAAATGGTAATTAAACTAATCATTATGAGTATCTCAAATAAGATATCTTTCTATTTTCATACAGAACTCATCGAGCCGCTCGTTTTGAATACTTATGGGCCTTGATCAGACATCTAGATCAAAAGTTATGACCATTTTATGTTACCCCATTTTTCCTTTTCAGTACATTTTTATTTCACTTAATTTTTGTTAATTTGGTTCATCATTGGTCCAATTTTTATAAGACCTTTTCTAGTTTTGGATGATCCATTTTTAAGCAATTCTAAGGCCACCTAAGGTTAGGTCCATACCCAAATACTTAATTACCACTTAACAACATGTTTACCTTTGGATTTAACTTTGGAGTTCATTGGTTGGCATCTTAAAGTTGCATGTCTTAGGAGCATGAGACTTCTTGAAATTTTCAATATGGTTTGTCTCTTGAAGTTTATGGTCTTTCCGACTTTAAGTTATTCTTGAAGTTTAACCAGTTTGGATTTACATAGACTTACAATTACATGTCCAATACAATGACTACACTACACATAATGTACTTGCAAGTTTTAGAATGAAAATTGAAAATACAAATAAAATACCTAACATTGTCCACTGAATGACTATTCAATGATGTCAAAAAATTAAAAGGTAGAAAGAAGGGTGTTTTTTTGTAGAGATCGATTATTGTCTCGAAACTGACAATGCTTTTGACATGAAAGAGAGGAGAGGAAGAAGATGAAGATTGAGAAGGTTAAAGATACTTCCAGTCTTTCACTGGAGATACAAGTACAAAAGATGAAAAATGTCTTCAATATCTCTCTCCCTCTCTCAGAAAAAAAATACTATTGGGATAAGAGCAGAAATAAAGAATGACCAGTTTACCTTGCCGAAACCAATTCCACGGCATTGGTCTTTATTTTCATTGATTCAATTCCATATGAAATTAGAGAATTCCAATTTGAGTAGACCCAAACTAGGGAAAACAAATTAATATGCTGAAATATTTATAAAAAAAAATCCACTTGAATTCTATATATCCAAACACAGTCTAAAAAAATTATTTATTATTTTTTCATTTCCTTTGAAAATTGTGAAAAATTTTAACTTTTCCTAAACTTTTCATTGACAAACAAACATCATTTGCAATGCTAAGAGAAAACATATTTCACTTCACTTACTTCCCCAACTTTTCGTGCAATCAAATAAGGTCTTAGGGATTATATTTTGGGCCATAGTTTACCGACTCCCCGAGTTGACTACTTGACTCCCCCAATTTAACTCCACTCCAAATCCTAATGAGTTGAGTCATGTTTTTGACTCCAAACTACACCTAAATTAGTCAAGTTGCTAACTCAGGTGACTCCTTTGACTCAAACCGATTCATGTGATTCAACCTAATCTTATCAATTTTGTTTATACACAAAAATAAAGAAATCTAAATAGAAAAATATGAACTTTAAGACAAGTTGTAATACAATAACAAACCCTAATTTTTTCAGCCTTAGAGTTTCTTTTCTAAAGTTTTCAACAAAGCTCTCAAAGAAATTCAAAACCATAGAAGAGAAAAAGAATAAAGATCTTGGAAGACTGAAGGTTGAAGTGATAAGAAGATCAAAATGCTAACTTTTATTGTAGTTTTTAATTTAATAAGCATGGGTCTTGGTGATTTAATTGTATTTTTTAAATATGTACTTTGGTTTTTCAATATATTAAAACTAATAGGAGTGTTTTTACTTGAGTTTAGACTTTAGAGTGCAAAATTTAGTTGCATCTACCTTGCTATGAGATTTGACTATTAGTAGTTTGTATAATTAATTTTAGATTTTTAGGTCTTGATACTATAAAATGCTCATATTTATCATAAAATGGACAATTCTTGATCCAAAATATATATGTAATTTCTTAATATTTTTGTATGTATATTTTATTGTATAAAAATATAAATAAAGATGTCATGACCCCCTGAGTCAATTCCGATGACTCCCGAATCCAGTTGACTCCTAAGCTAATCGAGTCGAATAAAGAGTTGGAAAACCTTGCTTTGGGACATATAGGAGTGAAGTTTTCAAATGAGGGATATATAAGGTTCGAGAACAAAATCTAAGGGATCTCTCTAAAGTTTTGGATCCTACTTTCCCAACCTGTTTCCCAAAAATAATGCTTACAGTAGTCCCTCTTTAGTGTCTATCCATATTCCTACTCTAGAAATGATTTTTTTATTAGTTTAAAATTTCTTAAGCTATGCCCGTTTATTACATTACTTATGATAATACCATTCAAAACAATCAATGTTCGGTAGTAACCATAAATAAAAACACGTCTTTCTTTTACCCTTTCGACATTTCATCTTCACTCATTAAAAAAAAACCAAAATTTAAGTTAGGTTCTCATTTATTCATATTGTATCAATATTTGTAAGAAGACTTTTCTGGATATTAATTCTACAATTCATCATCCCCACAGTACTCTATTTTGGGACAATGTTAGTGTATTGTATATGAAAGTAAATCTTATGTTTCATGTCCATACTAAACACTTTTTTTTTTTTTATCAATAATGAGGAAATTTATAGAAAGAAGGAAAGTTAGATCATAAATAGAAACGAGGAGGGAAAAAAGAAGAAGAATAACCCAAACATATTGAGCTTAACTACCATTATGTTTTAGAAAGAACCACCCTTGAGTGTTCATTGAATATGTTTCATCTTCCAATCAAGTTGCAAACATCTTTACCAAACCCAAAAACGACTACACAGTAGACTCGGGAAGGAGATGACCTATATACATAGAAACACTATGAACCCCTGATTTGGCTAACCCAAACATATTGAGCTTAACTTACATTATGTTTTAGAAAGAACCACCCTTGAGTGTTTATTGAATATATTTCATCTTCCAATCAAGTTGCAAACATCTTTACCAAACCTTGGGGAAAGGATCTACCACACCAATTTGTCTGTCCTGACACACAAAAGGTGAGGTGTATAGGGTTAAAACTGTAAGAACAGTTTTCAAATGAAAAATAAAAAATAAAATAAGTACCCATAACAATGGGGTTTATAGGGTTAAAACCATAAATAGTGTTCAAATGAACACTTGCAGTCTATTTAAAAGAGGCAACAAATTAAAAAAAACTATCACTTGTCAGCCTGTTGTGCGGGGACACGGGGCCGGGGGACAAATTGGGTGTAGCTGATCCTTTTTCTTTGCCGCAGCATATCTTCACTGAGTTATGTGTGCAAGCTTCTCACATGTCCATGATAAGGAAAAATCAGACAGGAGCGAAGTTAACACATGGCACGATATAGATGGTACATGCACAGAAGGTTTAAGCTAAATTGCAATAGAAAATAGAAAGGTCTTGAATAAAGCAATTAATCGTCTCTCCTAGAACACTAAGGTAATAGGAGAGGTTAAGGTTAAGTATACAATATATTTCAACACTCCCCCTTAGGTGGACACTCCTGATCAGCATTGGGGAGCTAGGAGCGAGTTATGTGTTTAACATATTTAATATATTTCAACAAAAGGAACATACATTACATGAATTTTAGTTTCCTCTAATGTATAAATATCTTCTCTTTTTTTGTCTGAAGATAGATAATGGGGTGGGTCATTTGATGGTAATTGAAGGAAGAAAATGTTCTGTGATGACAAAATGTCTGTAGTGTTTATGATGAATTATAAGCTGACACATGTTGTGTCGGGGGTTCAAAAAATTGTCCAGGTGTAAATAAAAAAGACACCAAATTCAAAAACACATCATGTGTCAATCAATGGCACGCCTGCATAGGCCTGTGTCAACAAAGACAATCATTCTCCCATTTTAAATTAGTGGTGTGCATGAGCCAGGATTGGACTAGGCCCAGCTTTGTACATTAGGGTTCGGGCCTAGAAGAAACTCAGAAATCAAGGACTGAGCCTGACCCAACTTTTTCTACGGGTCTTGGTCCAGGCTTAGGCCAACCCAAAACACTTTAATATATTATATAAATCTAAAATTTAATTTAAAAAAACAAGACTCCATATTATATAAAATACATATTTCAATATATATATAGCCAACATAAGATTGAACTTTAATTTTAGGCCCCAGGCTTGTCTGGCCTAGTCTTGGGCTGAGCTCAGGCTGACATGGCCCTGTGCACGGCCCTAGTCTAAATGGATTTTTATCTATTCGGTTCCAATCAACAGGTGGTGCGATGCCGGACAAAAGGTGTCTTGATAATACACATGTGGGAAGGTGTTATAGTATATATATAATAGACAAATACATATATATATATTTACCATATTATCTTTCGTAAGGCATTGTGTTGCATGTTGGCTAGTTACTAGATGAGTGATATCTCTTCATTCAAACATGATAATATTTACTTTCATATTTTTATTTTTATTTTTATTTTTGGTAAACAGACTCAAGATGATTGGAACCCTTGAATTACTACTCTACTGAACAATGTATGATTTTTTTTTTTTTTAAATAAAAAAATGTACACACCATAAAGATGTGCTGATGGAAATAATGGCATAATAATAACAATAAAGAATAATAATGTGGCTAACAATAAAAATCCACTTATTGAAGAAGAAGAGGAGGGATCGAGGTGGGGGAGAAGAAAAAGAACATATGGTGACTATAACCCAACTAAACCATGATCATTGACACGATCACAACTATAACCAGCATTAATGAATAATCTTTTTAGAGGTGCTGTGATCCCGTTTGCTGAGTAGTCGACGGCCTAGACTGGAGTAGGCCAAGTCACGGGGGCAGGAGCTGGAGCTGGTGAATGGTTTTGCACTGTAATAAGGAGCTTTTGACCGCTGGCCTCACAATGCTTGCCTACCCCACATATATACCACTTTCTTCCTGGTGTTGCAAGCACAATCACGTCGTTTCCAGAAGTTAGAGCCTCCTCCAACGGCGGCACAATGCAGTTCTGAAAGCCTGTTCCGTTCACTTTGAAGACGTTGTGAACTCCAACCGGATATTTAAAAACTGCACACAAAAATTAATTTTATTATTATTATTATTATTATTATTATTTTGGTGATATATTTTAAGGAGCAAATTTTCTGTCCAGGATTTAGTGTCTATGGCACCAGGTGACTTCATTTGGAATAAAATGGATAGAAATTTGAAATTTCATCTAACCCCTGTCCATTTTATTCCATGTGAAGTCATCCGGTGTTCTAGACACCATCCTGGACGACAGAACATCTATTTCATATATTTTAGGGAAAAATATGTGAGAACTCTTTTTCATTTTCAAATGACAGCATATTATTTTGAAATAATCAATGGAAAATTGATATTTTCAAAAAAAAAAAAGAAACAATAAACACTTTGTCATAGCTATGAAAATGAAAGGAGATGTCAAAGTATAATATATTAATGCAATTAATAATAGTAAAGACTAAATAAGCAATTTTAATTGACTTAGTTACCAAGTTTATCTCCAACTTGGAATTCCTTGCCCTTAGCCCAAGCTTGATAATCGAATCCGATCGTCCATCCTGTCTCGTCTCCAACTATAAACTCCTTTGCTATTACAATGGATGGAAGGACGACAAGGATGAAGGCAAGGATGACAGACTTATGGTCAGAAGCCATTGAAGCTTAACTAGATTTACTCGGTGACTCTAATTAGCTTCAAATTAATGTCTTCTAATGAATCTGAGTTCCTGATGCACTTGGAAGTAGCCTAAGGGGCCTATTTATAGGGTTCTTTATGTTATGTAACCATCACCATTTGAATCGCCCATGGCCGGCACGGCCGTTCTGCACAAACAAGTGCTAATAACAACAACAGCGACAGATGTGTTTGTGTCTATGCATCATAAGAATTCACGCAAGAAAATGTGTAATGCTTTTGTATTCTGCGGTTCTTTTCCCACATGGTGATGGGTAGCCAATAATATAATAGAAATATGGGGTATTTATGAAACGTATCGTTGCATGGTAAGGATCATGTCCGGCTCCTTATGGCCTGTTAGGACCTGTCTGGCCTAACAGGATGACACGTCACCAAAAAAGGATGTACAGTATTAAAATAATCAGCCTCCTTTTTTCGGAAACGTGTCAACCTGTTAGGCCAAACTGTCCAAACAGGCCATAAGAGGCTGGATTGGATCCAAACCGATCATTGCAAGGTCTATCACTCGGAATCGCCGTACATGTGTCACATGAATCTTTTGATTTGGTTCACTTGATCATTCCATCTACTCATAATGGTCTTCTACGAGTGAGATCTTGACATTTGTCTTATCCACAGATGGTCAGGGCCCACCATTGAGTGGGTTCAAGCCAAATACCGACAATAGGTGTTTTAACCATCTGAACTTTTTTCTTTTTAATTGTCCAAATAAATACAGTAGAATTACACCAAATCCTATCACATTCATTTTTGGCTGTTTATCATTAAAGTGGGACATGTTAAATTTTAGATATTGATCTTCTGTTGAAATACCATTAAAGTCTACTACTCCTGCAGTACTGCCTATCAAAAGATTAAAAACAATAATTAGAAGGATTAGCCTCCCACAGGGGGTGGGGTCTATACACGCAAGCCCACTCCTGTGTGATTGGGCGCACCGTGCACCAGAGTGCAGAGGATGTGCCTCCTGAATGAAGATCATATCATACATATCGTATGCCAATTCATTCCTACGGGGTATATAATTAACTAAATAAATGGTTTGTCCAAGATTTGTCCAGGATGTTGTACAGGATATCATACATATGACTTGCCCCAGTGTCTGGGACACTAAACAGGATTATTCTTTGATGGGCATAAAGACCTAGGACCAACCAATCTTTCCCGACCAAGTCCAACCGAAGGCACGACATCTGACCCGTCGGAGAGAACCCGGTCCCGAGACATACCTGAGCAAGAAAGATACAGAATAGTCATTACATGCAAGCGGAACGTAAAAGAGGACCTCGAGTGTATCCCAAGACATAAGCATCCGGTCCCAAAAATAGCCTCAATCATAGGATGCAATCCCGCGAGTGAAGACGTAACCGATGAGCAAGCATCCCGGCTGAATCAAATCCCTAGATTCCCACCCCGAAGATTACTAGACCAAGAATTGAAAGATTGAGAATCCGGAATACCACAAACAACGAGCATTACAAAACTAGGCTCACACCCAGAAGAATGTAAGAATAAATTCTTAGAAAAACTCCTTAATCCCTAAGTGACTTAATCATCGGAGGAATCCTAATCGGCTCCTAGCCGACATTTCTCTGGTTTCTTCCTTACAGGTTCATCGAATCCGAGATCACTATGTGCTCATTTGAAGATGTCTGAGTCTGCAGGATCTAGACATCATCAGTTGGTACCGTTTGTAGGAAGAAAATACTGCTCTTTTAGATTAAAGGTGCATGGTGGAGACCAGATCTATGGAAGTTAGGAAGAATAACCATAGGAGCACTATGGCAAACATTGACATGCAGGATCAGTCGAAGGGGGAGATCAGTGGATTTGGCCTTGAACAGCGGATCCAGGACCTCACAAGAACTATACAGGAGATCGCCCGTCACAACCAGCAAATCCTTCAAAGGCTCTTCACCCAAGACAAACACAAAACCCAAGAAGGACATTAGAGTGAAGCTTAAGCCCCATCCAAAAATCCAAAAAAAAAAAAAAAAAAAGATGGGACAGACCAAGGCCACCCAATGGGGTGCAACTGAAGGAAGCCTAGGAACAGCTAAGAAATGTCATGTGAGCGGTGAGAGGGAAGAGGCTTGCCACCATCAGGGATCTTATCCAAAGGACCGAATTACTCTTTTCAGATCGGGTAATGAGCTGCCCACTTCCCCACAAGTTTCGTGCTCCTCAAATGGAAGTGTTCGAGGGTATGAAAGACTCGCTTGACCATTTGGAGGCTTGTAAGACCCAAAAGATTGGGTGGTGGTAGGAGTGGCGGTTAACTCCAAAGCTCCCTTAGATGTTGCAGGACGAGAGGAAGAGCCATCATCGACGTTCACTTGAACCGAGGCCTAGGTCTTCTGCCACTTTAGGAGAGGAGTTGGTGGATCCTCAGGCACCGAGCCTTCTGCTTTGGCCGAATCCTCTGCTATAGCTAGAACCTCTTGGACAGGCGTATCTACTACCGGGCCTCCTTGGCCCTTTTCAGGATCTCCTTCAAACCTACCTTCACCATGTCTACATGAAAATAGAGGGAGTGTTACAAAATGGGGGGGAGAAAAAGAAAAGAAAAGGGGATGGGGTTAAGACAATACCCTCAGTTATCCCTTCTTCAAGACCAATAATAGGGGACACCCTTGGACCCACCAAAGCCATGTCTTCCACTGACCGAGGCTAGAAAGGGAAAGACAACAAGGACTCGGGAGTCACTAGGTCAGAGTATTTGTGCACTGGGTACAAAACAACCATTAGCACCCGATTAAAAGAGGCCAAGTGCAATGTTGGCTCAGCTAGAACTGAGACGCATTACAAAAGGAAGGGGTAAGAGATAAACGTTGAAAAATCTGGAAAAAAAAAGATAAAGGAAGAAAACCCCACCCAAGGGATTAGGAGTGCCCTAAATCTAAGTGAAGCAAACTAGTCTCTAGACTCTGTTATCCCACAGATAGGTCTCATCGTTGCTCCTCGAGAGAAAGAAAAACCAACTCTTCCCTTGTGGTAACTGGGAATACCGGTGACCAGATTTCGGTATCTATCCCGGGAGGTGAAATACCAGCAACCTAGCTCTTTTTCAACTAAATTATAACAGAAAAGAAACTCTAGGACAGTCAGTTGATCCTGACCGCCACTACAGGCCGCCCAAAGGATGATGCACCTGATCACCATCCTCCACAAGACAACTAAATTCCCAAATGATTAAAGTGACCAAGAAGAAGAGGCCTCTCTTGAGGGTCTGCTCCTGAGGAAAATCACCTTGTCGCCAATAGCGCACGCTGGCTTATGTGCCTCGGGGAAACACAGAACTACAACTCATGTATATCGTAAAGTTTCCTAAAGGTCTCGAGGCTTTTCTTCTTGAGGATTGAGGAAAAGAGCCCGGCCATAGGAGGTACAAGACTGGAGGCCGGGAAGAGGTCAAAGCTTGGCCTGGATCATCGGGTCAGAAAATACCCTCTCCTTGACGACCTAAATCTAAACTAAGAGTATCCGGTGAGCCTGAAGAATCAAAGTGAGATGACACATCCATTTGACCGAAGGAAAATATGACTTTGACTGAAGGGTTGAGGAAAGAAAGAATTTGGGTATAAACAAAATCTAAGGAAAGGTCTCCACCAACAAGGCTCAAGTCCAGAAATTGTTGTAGGGCTCATAGAAAGCTGCAAAGCTAGACTAGGTGAAAACCTAAAGGGATGCCGGTGTTGTCCAGCGTGAGCAGAGAATAAACCGGCCAAGAAAAATGCAAAAGGGGGAATGCTAACATAAGGGTTTGAAAGCAAAAACCACACTACTAGGGAAATGTAAAAGACAAAGGAGGAAGCATACCAAAAAGATGCGAGATACCAGAAAGCGCCTAACCAAAGCAAAGCATAGCTGGAGATGTAGGATTGAGAAATAAAATGAGTGACAATGAGGGAGATAGTAAAGGGTTCGTACTATTTATAGAAGGGTGAACTCAATCTCAGCCATCCAATTGAGATAATCCAAATCTGAATTCCTCCATGTGTTCTGATGCATACCGACGAGTTAGGCAAAAAGATGTTTCGTAATGATGATACTACGATGGTGCAATAAATGCAACACTTTGACTCCCAAGACACCCATTGCAGTTCCCAAAGCATTTGCCTCCAAAATTTGAATTAACCACCAAAAACTAAGAAGACTAATCAATTCAAATTCCCTCAACCTCTGTTGAAGTGACGTCTCGAGAATTAGGGGGCAGTTGATGGACATAAAGACCCAGAACTGACCAATCTTTCCCGACTGAGTCTAACTGAAGGCATGGAATCTAGCCTGTCAAAGAGAACTCGATCCCGAGGCATAGCCAAATAAGAAAGGTACGAAAAAGTTGCTACACTCAAGCAGAACGTAGAAGGGGGCCTTGAGCGCATCCCAAGGCATAAGCATCTGGTCCCAAAAACAACCTTAGTCATAGGACGCAATCCTGCGAGTGAAGGCGTAACTAATGGGCGAGCATCTCATCCGAATCAAATCTTGAGATTCCCACCCCGAGGATCGCCAAAGCAAGAATTGTTGGATTGAAATCCGGAATACCACGAACAACCAACACTATAAAACCAGACTCACACCCGAAAGAAGACAAGAATAAATTCTTAGAAAAACTCATTTATCATTGACTGATTTGATCGCTAGAGGAATCCCAATTAGCTCCTGGCTAGCGTTTCTCTAGTTTCGTCCTTGCAGATCCATTGGATCCAGAATCACCGTGTGCTCATCTGAAAACGTCCGAGTCAATAGGATTGGACATCATCATTCTTCATTATTAATCCACTATTGGAACATGATCATGCAATCATGTATTTCAACACATTTCATGGTGTATAGTGTATACTAGTTTTCCTTTTTTTCTTTCTACATGGGTTGAGTAGTAATTCAGAACGAATGAGACTTTTTTTTAATAAGAAGACAAATATATATATTAAATATATATAATAGGTGGCTGCTCAACAGCAACTACATCAAAGTTCAAATCGTCCCCAACCTAGGACAGGGGGGACAACGACCAAACCTCAAGAGATTTGGAAGCAATATCATGCTTAAACAAGTGATCAACCACCAAGTTAACACAATTCTTTACATAAGAACATTTCAAACAAGAGAAAGTTTAGATAAAATAAAAAGAATCATGGATGAGACTGCTGATAGATCAAGGAATCTCTCCATTCAGATCCAAAAGGAGGGAGATAACTTCAAAGGAGTCACCGTCCAAGACCAAACATCTAAGCCCTATATCATGGTTGTAGAAAAAGCTAGTCAGGCAATCCAGCATTTTGCAATTAGGGATGATTCCACTAAACATTGATCCGACTTTACCTGCACAAAAGTATCCCTCTAATCTCAAACCATGACCCAAACACCACCAACATGTGATGTCACACAAAAAGAGCCATCAAAATTAACTTTCACAAAATCCATCCCTGGGGCTTCCAAACCAATCTATCAATCCGCTCATCCAGGACCAAAAGGAGCCATAGCTAATATTATTTTCAAAAGTCATTGGATTTGAGTCCTAGGGTGATCATGCCAATATAGTAGATATAACATTTCTTGGATTCTAGCCAAACGGTTGATACCTTCATAGCACCGTGACGAAAGTTAAAGAGGCTTTGAAGAGAATGAAGATAGGAAAAGCATTAGGACCAAATGGTATCCCAATTAAGGCTTGGAAATGTATGGGAGACGATGGCTTATCATGGTTAACTAAACTTTTTAATAAGACATTTAGAACTAAAAAATTCCCAGATGAGTGGAGGAAAAGTATTATGGTCCCTATATACAAGAATAAGGGAGATATTCAAAATTGCACCAATTAT
>JAOXJP010160253.1:0-12911 GCA_025762735.1 Platanus orientalis
AAACAGAGCGGAATGGCAGAACAGGATTCGTTTAGCCGACCCCAAATAGTTGGGATAAGGCTGTTTGTTGTTGTTGTTGTTGTTTGGATATGGTAACTGGCATAATGATGGACACCTCTCTACAAGTTATGACTAATTCCTGATGAAGAACCTGTTTGTACATTAAGTTTACCTATTTTTCACTTGTACAAATGTGGCTGTTTCATTCTAATTGCATACTAAGGGATCTGAATCCATAGATCCTTGAATTGGAGGTGGCTACAGAAAACTTCGAAATTGACCAACTTGATTCAGTTTGCCATGCTCTCCCATGTATGCTCTTATTCAGTAAAATCGTTCAGTTCCTGGTAAAATGATGAAATTTTCATTTACATGGTGGAGATAATCTTGGATGTCAGAAGTGTCCAGGTTGAGTCTGGTCCATCAGCTGTTGCTCTCTGAGGGTTGTGAGATTAGTTTACTCCTAAATGTTATTATTCTAGGTTTTGTATAACCACAAATATTATTTTGTGCACATGGTACTTATCTATGGGAGCATTAAACCAACAGTACAAAGATGTGAGACAGCATATTTTGATCGATTGTATTTCATATGTCAAAGGTAGGGCTGTGCATACTTCTGATTGGTGTCTATTTACTAACAACTGTTTATTAACTTTCAAGGGTTTATCTTCTGCTTTTAGGATTCTTTTTTATTTGTATTTTTTTCCCCTTCAGGGTTAAAGGAACCACAGCAGTTGAAATTGCCTCCGGTCTCCATTGGTATTTGAAGTATTGGTGTGGTGCTCATGTTTCATGGGACAAGACTGGTGGCATTCAGATAGCTTCAATTCCACGACCAGGATCATTGCCTCTTGTAAAAGACGATGGAGTAATGATTCAACGACCAGTCCCATTCAATTATTATCAAAATGTTGTTACTTCCAGTTGTAAGTACTGAATTCCCCCCATTTATGTATGTTCTACATCTGTATTGTGGAAACCCGATATTAATTTATTCATAATATAAGTTTGCTATTACAACAGCAAGTCTAAAAGAAAAGGAACAAGGCATAGCTGAACTCACAATATCAATGTTAATTCCCAGGTGGGCAATGTATAGTTTTTGATTGAAACATACTTTATTAAGAGAAAAGTGGAAGAATATACAGAATAGTACAGCAGGCCATCAAGAACCAATAGAGGCGATCTACAAATCACATGTTAAGAGAAATGTAGATATACTAGAATGCCAATCCTTAACAATGTCATTAACGGAGAAATCGTCAAAGTCACTTGAGGCCATGGCCCAGGAGGCCACCTCAAAGATGATGGAGTCAGCCACTTCTATTAGACTCTTCCTCACCTCATAAAAAGTCCTTCTATTTCTCTCCTTCCAGATCCCCTGGCAAACAACATGAAGAATACACAACCAAAACTTCCTACCTCGAGAATCCAACATATTACATTGCCATTGCCAAACAAGATTTATTTATTTATTTTTTAATGATAATTTACACAATCATAGACAAGGGCCTCTTTGTCTTCAGTTGGTAAGATGAAGGGGAAGGGGAGGTCCCGAAAGCAATTCCTAACCAATGAATGGAAGTCCTTTCAGATTTCTGTTGAAGATGATTTGTTGCTGATGGTGGAAAAGGAAAAGGGAAGAACAAGTGGGATTTGTTTCCTATGTGCGTGGTGGGTAAGGTACTGGAGTTCCTTGAAAAAGCTTGTTTGATGCAGAAGGGGGAAGACTTGAAGGACACTTTGTGATATAATGGAGGTTCCTTGTTCTTGGCCAGAGGAGTAAACAATTGGGGCTCCTTCTAAACCTGCTTGGGATGTTACCTGGGATTCTGGAGAGGAAGTTCCATGAGAGCGCAATTGCAGTGGATGTTTGTGAGGTTTCATTCCATGGGAATCTATTGGTGTTGTGGTTTCTAGATATTTTCAGAATGAAAATAAGGCTTTGGTAAGCTTCCTTTAGTTTTTTCCCCGAACAGGGCATTTGTTCATGACTAGGTTGAAAGAGGAAGCAGAGAAGATCATTGCCATTGGACACACCATGGTTGGGAACAAAGTTCTTGTGTTCTATCGGTACACGAATTCCATGATGAAGATCTTCCCGGCAGCAGTCGTGTGACTTGAAGTTTCACAAGTAGATCCAAGACCTAGAGTGAGAGAAAGTGAGGAAGAAGAGATAGAAGAGAGGTTTTAGGAAATCGTGTTAGAGAGAGTGCCTCTCTATATGCATTATTTATTTATGTATTTCTTGGAGAGAGATGGTATACATATATGGTATACTATATATATGCATGTAAATAGTACATCTGATAATACTATCCTCCATGTAATGTATCTCAACACTCCCCCACAAGTTGGTAAATAGATATCTACCATTCCTAGCTTGTCTACAATATATGAAAAATGAGTACCACTTAACCCCTTTTTAATACTTCGTCTAAGCAAAACGAATGCAAATATAACTAGACTTAATATGGTCCTTGATAAAGTGTCGATCAATCTCCACATGCTTTTTTCTATCATGTTATAGTGGATCATGTGTAATGTTGATGGCTGTCTTATTATAATAAAAAAGATTTATTGGACCCTTCACAGGAAATTCTAGTTCATCGAGTAACTTCTTCAGCTATAGGAGTTTACAAATCCCATTGGTCATAAAACAAAATTTGGCTTCAACACTGAACCTTGCCACCGCCAATTGTTTCTTGCTACACCATGTAACAAGATTGCCCCAAAGAAAGGAACAATACCCTGAGGTTGACCTTCGTTAAATCAAGGAACCGGCCTAATCTGCATCTGAATATGTTGCCACGACTACTCTTAGATGATCATACTTTTTATATATAATTCCTTTTCCTGGGCACCCCTTCAGGCATTTCAGCTTTGTATGCAACTTTCATGTGCACTTGAGTGGGAGTATGCATAAACTGACTAATCACATCCATTGCATATGTAATGTTAGGTCTGATTAGGGTCAAGTAGATGAGACTTTCAACAAGTTGCTGATATCTACTCACATCAATCAACATCTGACTGTCACCTTTTTTGTGTAGCACATGGTTTACATCCCATCATTCTCAGAGAAAGATTCCTTGTCTAGACCTTGCCACTTTAATCCCTAGAAATTACTTGAGGGAGCCTAGATCCTTGATTTCAAATTCCCTTGCTAAATTGCTCTTAAGCTGTGTTATTTTCACTTCATCATTGCTAGTAACCACAATTTCATTCACATACACAATAAGAGCCGTCACCTTTCTACCAGTTCTTTTTACGAACAATATATGATCTGCTTGACATTGTTTGGACCCATTTGTAATCATTGCTGCCTGGAATTTTTGAAACCACTCTCTTGACAACTGTTTTAAGCCATAATGTGCCTTTTTCAGCTTACTCACTTAAACCTTTGCGCTTGATATTTGGAATCTAGATAGTGTATCCATGTATACTTATTCTTTAAGGTCTCCATGTAAAAAGGCATTCTTCTCATCAAATTGGGGTGGAGGCCATTCCTAATTTGCAACAAGTGAGATTAGGACCCGTACTTAATTCATTTTTGCCACGGGAGCAAAGGTCTTTTGATAATCAATATAAAATGTCTGTGTATATCACTTTGTAACTAGGCGTGCTTTGTACCTGTCAACTGACCCATCAGGTTTATGCTTCACAGTGAACACTCACTTACATCCAATTGTTATCTTCTCTCTTATGTGGTCAACTAATTTTCATGTCTGGTTCTTTTCTAGAGTTTTCATCCCCTTCATAGCAGTTTGTTATTATAACTGTGTTAAAGCTTCAGATATTTTGCGAGGAATGGTAACCGAAGACAAGGAAACAACGTAGTTTTGAAAGAAAGAAGATAAAGCATGATAAGAGATAAAATTCAATATGAGATATTGAGTACATGAGTTAATAACCTTTCAGAGAGCAATAGGTATGTCTGGATCATTTACCATAGAAGGGAGATGCATGTAACCTATTTCGGGAATTGAATCTGAAGAAGACTCTTGAATGGGTACATGAGAATTCTAGTCACTTTGCTGATTTTGATTCCCTTCTTGCTGATGTTCTTCATTACTTTCTTGCTCTTACTAGTCTGAAGCACCTTACTTCTTTCTTCAAGTGTATACTTTAAGTTTAGTCTCCTATTTTCTACTAACACCATTATTATCAAAGTGGATAAGAAGTAGAATTGCGGAAGAAGACAACTCTTCATCTGAACTCTTCCCTTGAAGAGGTGTCTTACCTGAAGAGAAAAATGGAATAAACTTAAATAATGTCACATTTCGAGAAACAAACTTCCTGTACGTAAGTGGGTAAAAACACTTATACCTTTTCTGAATAACACCATAATCCAGAAAGACACTTAAGTGCTTTTGGGTATAGTTTGGTGCGATCAAACTTAGATATGTACACATATCAAACACATCCAAATGTTCTTGGGGGAAGAGAGAATAAATGAGTTCTAGGTGATAGAAATTCGATTGGAGATTTAAAAAAGAGTACACGTGAGGGCATCTTATTTATGAGGTAGGCTACTGTTTGAATGACATCGGACCAAAAAGTCTAGGCACATTCCTTGTAAACATGAGTGCATGAGTAATCTCAAGTAAGTGCTCGAACAAGTGGTTTGGTGGACAATTTCAGACGCATTAAAGAATGAAGAAAGAGAGTTAGAGAGATACTCTCCCTTATTCTCTAATCGAAGAATATGGAGTTTGGGGCCAAACTGTGTGTGGATCATATTATAAATCGATTTAAATGTAGTATTCACATCACTTTTGTTCTTTAATAAATGCACCTATATAACTTAAGAGTAATTGTCTATTAAAGTAATAAAGTAATGAAAACCAGATAAAGAAGTAACTGAGGAAGGCCCCCACACATCAGATTGAACAATAGGAAATGAAGACAAACTTCTATTATTACTTAATGGATAAATTAAACGACAGTGTTTTGTTAACTTACAAGATTCAAAATGAAATTTATTTTAAGTAAGCTGAAATTTGGAAAAAAGTTCCCTAACAAAGAAATGGGTGGCTAAGATGATGATGCCACTGAAACAACTCATCTATATTAGTAGGAGAGAAGTCCTTTATTACTGAAGATGTGATGGATGGAGACCATCTTTCTCATGCCCCATAATAATAGTCGTCTTCGTCTTCAAATTCTGAAATAGACAATAAGAGAAGAAAATAACACTACATTTAATACACTTGGTGGGATGGCTATGGATAACAAGTTTTAGGTAAAGTTAGGCACATGAAGAACATAAGACAACAATAAAGAAGTAACAAATATGTCACCATGCCCGACAATAGATGAAAAAGAGCCATCCGCAATGAAGACTTTGTCTATCCCAGAACTGATATGATAGGATTTGAAGAGGGAGGATAGTCATGTGGTGGGAGGCTCTTGAATCGATGATCCAAGAGTCCTGAGATATGGAAACAGACGTGGATAAGGCTAATGTAGATGTACCTGCAACTGAAACTACGAACGATGAGGTAGGAGGCACTGAAGAAGTATCAAGCTGAGGAACAAATCGATAGAAAGCCTCAATTTCCTCCCTAGATAGATGACCATTTGATAGAGAGGCGGATGTGAGAGCTGCAGGCTTTGAAGGGGTTGAAGTTATTGAGTGCATATTGGGTCTATTATTGCCAAATCTACCACCACCTCTACTTATACCTAATCCACCTCGCTGGAACTGGCATGGAGGGAGATCCAGTGGACATCCATGCAAATACCAAAACTGGTCCTTAGTATGTCTGGATCTACCATAGTGCTCACACTTAAGGTGATCTTGATCATTGAAGGAATTACCAAAACGTCTACGGCCTCGTGTAGAATCCCCACAGAAACCTTGGCTGGAGGTTGAGAGAAACATTGATTTCTCTATTGTAGAGGACATTTTCATCACCCCTTGCTATTCCTCTTCTCTGTGAACATGTGCATACACCTCATTTAAGGACGACATGTTTATATTCAGGATTTGAGCTCTGATATGTTCATACTCATAACTTAAACTAGCTAGAAAGTCAAACACTTGTATCTTCTCAACGTATTTCTTGTAAGCTGTAGCATCCTTTGTATAGGCAGGATGATAGGTGGTATAATAATCTAGTTCCTCCCACATCTTCAAAGCATCATAATAAATGGCTAGGGGCTAATCCCCTTATTTGAACTATGCAATTTTGTGTCGCAGATCATACACTTTTATACTGTGTCCAATTTCTGAATAAACTTGAGATAAAGATTCCCATATTGATGAGCGGTTTCTAAGAAGAGATAGTGATCACTTATTTCTAGTTTCATGGAGCTCAATAACCATCCCATGACCATAGTATTTTCTATTTTCCACTTTTGGTACTTGGGATCACCCTTGAAAGGAACTTTTAGAGTTGTTGTATCATGTATGTGTGTGCCTTGTGTATCTTGTCTATCGATCAGAAGAAAAAAGAAGAAGAGAAGAAGAAGAAGAGGTAAGAAGTTAAAGAAGTGTCATTGGTTAGGTTATTCCACACTATACGACCATATATTACATATTTGGATGTAAAAGACAAAATACCCATATACCCCACAGGGGTATATACCCTTTATTACAAGAATACCCTCATTGCTAACATTCCCCCTTAAGCTGGCATGTATACATCATGCTTGCCAAGCTTGGATACAATAGATCGAAATTGTGGAGAAGATAGTCCCTTGGTGAAAACATTAGCAAGCTGGTCTCCTGTTCATATATAAGGAGTGCATATAAGTCCGGACTGAATTTTTTCCTTGATGAAGTGATGATCAACTCTAATATGTTTGGTACGATCATGCTGCATTGGATTATGAGCAATACTAATGGCTACCTTGTTGTCACAGTATAGTCTCAATGGTGTCTGGATGTGGAATCTCAAATCTAGAAGCATGTATTGTATCCATAACAACTCACAAATACCATTAGCCATTGAACGAAACTCTGCTTCAGCACTAGAACGAGCAACCATTGGTTTCTTCTTGCTTCTCCATGTTACCAAGTTCCCACTAATAAACATGTAATACCCAGAAGTTGATTTTCTATCAATTGCTGATCTGGCCTAGTCTGCATCATTATATCCCTCTACACATAGTGTATCATCAGTATAGGCCTCAACCCGGATCACATCATTTTTCGTATAAAGTAGGCCCATGCTTGGACTTCTCTTCAGAGATTTGAGAATTCTATAAGTTGCCTCTAAATGAACTATGGTGGGTGCATGCATAATCTGGCTCACAGGTCCAACCACAAATGATGTGTCAGGTTTGGTAAGTGACAAATAAATCAACTTTCCCACTAACCATTGGTATCTTCCAACGTCGATCAGCCGTTCACCCTCATCTTCTTATAAGTTGTAACTTACAATGAAGATTAACTGGAGTAGGCCGTCTCGTGCGAGATTTTGAACCGTGCTTGTAACTTATACAATGAGGATTAACTAGAGTATAGCATGGCCTGCAACCCAACATTCCAGCTTCATCAAGAATATCTAATACATACTTCCTCTGAGAGAGAAAAACTCCTTTCTTTTAGTGGAGCACTTCAATTCCAAGAAAGTAACGTAATAGGCCCAAATCTTTAATCTCAAACTGTTGACTGAGATACTTCTTCAACTATTCCATCTTACCCATGTTGTCTCCTGTCACAACAATATCATCAACATACACTATAAGAGCAGTCAACCCACTTTCCTGACGTTTGATGAAGAGTGTATGGTCTGCTTGGCTTTGTGAATACCCCTATTTTCTCATAACGTTGCTGAATTGCTCGAACCATGCTCTGGGTGACTGTTTTAATCCATAAAGTGTTTTCTTTAGTCTACATACCCTGCCTTTTTAGCATTAGGATGTTGAAATCCAGGTGAAGTTTTCATGTAGACTTCTTGTAAATCACCATGGAGAAATGCATTTTTAACATCCAACTGTAGCAATGGTCACCCTTTATTAACTACCACAGAGATCAAGATTCACACGGAATTCATTTTGGCAACTGGTACGAAGGTTTCTTGATAATCTATACCATAAGTTTGAGTATATCCCTTAGCAACCAGTTGTGCCTTGTATCTATCAACTGTGCCATCTGGTTTTAACTTTACAGTAAAAACCCATTTACACCCGATAGTAGATTTTCCCTTTGAAAGCTCAAACAATTTTGAGGTACCATTTTTTTTAATACGTTCATCTCTTCTATCATAACATCTCTCCAGGGTTCTTGGGATAATGCTTCAGACACACAACAAGGGATAAAAATAGAGGACAAAGATAGATCAAAGACTTCGTTCTTGGGTGAGAGATGATCATAAGATACAAAATTGACAATAGGATGTTGAGTACATGTAT
This sequence comes from Platanus orientalis, assembly GCA_025762735.1. Taxonomy (NCBI): domain Eukaryota; kingdom Viridiplantae; phylum Streptophyta; class Magnoliopsida; order Proteales; family Platanaceae; genus Platanus; species Platanus orientalis. The sequence continues at coordinate 8,368 of JAOXJP010160253.1, forward strand.
GTACACCTTTTCTCTGGGCAATAGGTAGGTGTAAATCACATGTGGCGAAGAGTTGGCTTGATCAGGTGGTGAGAAGGAAGAATCTGGCTGAGGTACATGAGTAGTGGAGACTTTCCTTTTCCTTCATTCATAAACTTGTTTATTTTTTGAAGTGCCACCTCTTTTCTCCCTTTAGTTGCAACTTGATCTGAGACATATGAGTTGTTACAATCATTCTCCCCTTGAGCATTACGTCCATCTGTTTTACTTTCATCACTAGCATGACCACCAAAATCAAATACATAAGGTGGGACCAGACGTGGGGGCTCATCATTGCTACCATCAGTCCCCCCTTGAGGATGAAGTTGACTGGGACAGATTCAAAGAAGGTGACATTAAGGGAGATAAAAAGCTTTCGATAGGTTGGGTCATAACACATGTACCCTTTTTGATCAGTAGCATAACCCAGGAATACACATTTAAGGCTTTATGATCTAATTTGAACTTGTCTGTTTTATAAACATGGACAAAACACATACATTCAAACACCTTGGGAGGAATGGGAAACGGAGTAAGAGAGAACCTGGAGGGGGCATTGGAAGTCAAGCACACGATTGTGAAGTCGATTAATGAGGTAGGTGACAGTGAGGAGAGCATCTGCCCAGAAAACCTTGGGAACTTTCATTTGGAAGAGAAAAACATAACTTTGGGAAGATGGCGGTTTTTTTTTCCGCTATACCATTCTACTTTGGAGTATGGGGACATGTAGTGTGATGTAGAATACCATAAGAGGATAAATATGAGGTGAATCCACGAGAAACATACTCTCCACCATTATCAGAGTGAAGTATTTTGAATTTGGTATCAAACTGTGTTTCAACCATTTTATGGAAGAGTAGAAAACAAAGAATACCTTATTTTTTGACCTTAGTAAGTACACCCATGTAGCATTGGAAAAATTATCAACAAATGTAACGAAATAGCAAAAGCCAAATGGAGAAGTAACTAGGGCAGACCCCCACACATTGGAATGAACTACAGAAAAAGGAGAAGTACTTTTATTATTACTCGAACTATAAGAACTCTGACAATGTTTTGCAAGTTCACAAACATCGCAAGACAAATTCATAGATGAAAATGATGAGAATAAAGGAGAAAGTTTCTTCAAGGTAAATGAGGGATGTTCAAGCCGATGTTGCCACTATAATAGTTGGGTGCTCTCTGCTCGAACTGAAGCAGAAACAAGTACTGCAACTGTGGAATAGTGAAATCCGTGGGTTAGTCCATATCAAGTCGGTATAGTCCTCCTTCCTCGTATCCTCTACCAATAATCTTCTTTGTTATCAAGTCCTGAAATAGACAAAATGAAGGAAAAAATGTGACATTGCAGTTAAGAGAATTGGTAATATGACTGACGGACATCAAATTGAGAGCAAGGTTAGGAACATGAAGAACATATGATAAGGTCAAGGATGGAGTAACATAGATGAACCCTTTTCCTGTGATAGAGGATAAAGAACCATCTACTGGACGCATTTTTTGTTAACCTAACCAAATACTATATGATGAAAACAAAGATGAATTACTTGTCATGTGGTCTGAAGCACCTGAATCAATGATCTAGGAGGGGTTAGATGCAGAGATGGACGCACTAAAGACAAATGCATGTGTATCTAACTGGGTAAATGAGCTTATGGGTGTGGTGGATGTAGGTGGTGCTAAGTTAGCCATGAAGGGATGAAGAGCTTTAACCTGATCATGAGTAAAGCTAGTGTTATCTGGAACTAGTGTGGAAGTGGAGGCAGACTCTGTAGATGAGGTAACTAAGTGTGCATTGGATCTAGTTGCAGGATGAAAACCACCTCTTCCACCAGTAAAACTACCATGCTGCGGTCGACCCTAGGCCTCCTACTGGGGATGCGAATGAAGATCCCAACATGTTGCTTTGGTGTGTCGAAAACGACTTTAATGTTCACACTTTAACTTATCTTTATCCTCTTATGAGGCTCCACCATAGCCTCCCCCACCTTAGCTACGAAAAGACCCACGTCTTCCACGCTGGGAAGTGGTCACTAATGCAGAATGATCGATTATAGATTGCTGAGGCAGAACCATCAGATGACGTTTATCCTCCTGATATAAATGTGCAAAAACCTCATCTAAGGATGGAAATGGATAATTTCCTAAGATCAGTACACGAATGGGTTCATAGTTTGGGTGATGGTTGGCTAGAAACTCAAAGATCCTGGTTTTTTCGACCTTCTGATTGTATAGAGCTGCATCCTCGATACATTGGGCGTTAGAGATATCATAAAAATCAATTTCCTCCAACAAACTTCATAGAGTATAGTAGTAATTCGCAAAGACTGATCACCCTGTCTCAGTTTAGAGACCCTTTGATGTAGATCATACATATGGACCTTGTTCCCTCTCTTAGAGTACGTCTTATTGATAGTCCCAAATTACCTTTGCAGTAGGCAAAAATAAATAATTATTGGAAATATTATGCTGAATGGAGTGAAGAAGCCACAACATCACCATAGCATTTTCGGCTTTCCACTTTGCAAATGTCGGCTCTGTTGGTTTAGGCATTTTCGCCGCACTTGTCAAGTATGCTGCCTTACCCTTTGCAGTAATGTATAATTTGGCTGATTGAGACCATGCAAAAAAATTTGTACCATCAAGATGCACCATGGTAATCAGAGAGTTTGGGGATTCATTGACAACGGTGCATCTTGATGGTACAAATTCTAGCTTGATTTCTTATTTTCTTTAGACAACCCCCACCAACTACACACACAATCATAATACGACCTACACTGGTCAAGACACACCGCTGCTATATATATATATATTTGGATAAATGAAAGATTTTATTCAAAGAACAAAAAGCATAATAGTATAATAATTTAGAGCAGCCTAAACATATTGAACTGGAAAGCTAAATCCTAAGAACATTTAGGATTGCCCAACACCCCAGTTTGCTAATTTATCTACCTCAAAGTTTTGCTTTCTTGGATTAGGGAAAAAGAGCATCGTAGTTCTGATGATAGTTTTATAATTTCAAACACCATGTTCCACATCTTCCATGACCGACACTCCTCACCCTTACCCCAACAAATAGCTATCGCTGAGTCACCCTCAATGACACATCCGATAACATCTATTTTCTTCAATTCTCGAAGTCCCCAAAGCAAAGCTGAAGTTTTAGTTTTTATGGAATTGCAGATGCCTAGTGGACCACACAAAATCTTGCGGATGCATCCATTGTGATCTCTCAATATACATCCAAAATCCATAATGCCCGGGTTCCCTTTAGAAGCCTCATCAAAGTTGAGCTTCAAGATACTGTCAGGTGGAGGGATCCAAGAAAGTGTCTTGGAATTATGGATGGTTGAGTCTAAACAGGAGATGACCGTAAGCCAATCCCTTTGAAAATCAGAGATAAACAACCCTTTGAATTCCATTGTCACCACCATCCATCTGCCTAGCTCCCTAATGATAGCTTCAATCACTTCGCCACAAGACCTACATTTATCATGAAAGATTCTGTTATTTCTTTCCCGCCATATGCCCTATAGAATAACATGTAATAGAAATTCGCCAAACAGCTTACCGTTGCTACATATATGGTATTGTGTCAAAGCTAGAACATCCTAGACAACTAGTAAACACCTCCAAAATGTCTCAAACATTAATCAAAATTCTCACAAATAATGTAATCATATAACCAACATCACTAATGCATACAGTGAAAGAGATCATCACGAGCAACCAAAGAATTAATTTTAAATAATAAAAAAGAATCGTCAAAATAGGCCTTGATGGTAAACTTGGAGGAGAAAAAACTTCACCGACTTGCCATCTCTCAACCAAATCACAAGAGACAACTTGTTAATGAATCCTTACAAAAAACCAACCCTTTCTCTTTGAATAAAACCACCGAAAAAACCCACTCTGATTGGATCGATTAAATTTGTCGAATTTGGGATTTTTTGTTTTCTTCAAAAAATTGCTCGAAAAACATAGTTACACTAATTATTGAAAAACAAAAAACATAGTTCCACTCACCAATTGTTTTTTGGAAAAATTACCATAAATCTTCTAAAATCATCACGATTTGGGATCTACTCATTGTCGTCGCTAACACCACCATACGACAGACGTCAACCCTACTTATGAGGCATCTTCATTGCCGGCGATTTTCGATAAATTTATGGTTAGCTCTGATACCAACTTGAAGTTTCACAAGTAGATCCAAAACCTAAAGTGAGAGAAAGAGAGGAAGAAGAGAGAAAATAAAAGGTTTGGGAAATCATGTTAAGAGGAAGTGCCTCTATGCGAGTTATTTATTTATGTATTCATTTACGCGATGTGCCTCATTCTTCGGATGTGGCGAAAAATTGGTGAGGGGCGCCTCATTCCCCGAATGTGGTGAAAAATTGGCAAGGGGCGTTGCATCAGCACCCAGATGCAATGAAAAATATGCAAGGGTTCCCACACCATGGACGAGTATGGGTAAAGAAGTTAGTCCAAGAGAGTAGGATTCGTTTAGCAACTTGGAA
>JAOXJP010160274.1:0-12911 GCA_025762735.1 Platanus orientalis
TGTTTATTTTTAAAAATCATTGATTTCACTAGGACTTAACCCAATACTTTTGTAAAAATCAATTTTTATCAACTAAGTTATATACTATTGATAATTTTAAAATAATTAGTATATTATATATGTAAAAGTGTGGGCCGAGGTAAGCCCAAGTCTGGCCCTCAATAAAAGTGTGGGCCTCGGGCCGGGTTCAAGCACTCACCAGGCCTAGCTCGGGTCAGGCTTTTTCGGGCCAATTTGAGGGCTGGGTTAGGGCCGGCCCGGCCCATGCCCACCCCTAGTCGCAGGTGAAATCATCTCATAATATCCCAGCAAACCCAGCATGATACGTGTTTATGGGAATGAAATCACCTGCGACACCCCCTTGTGCGACTCCTCGTGGGACAACAAGACACAGTGGGGTGGGGCCCATTCACTTTTTGGGATGTCTCATCACCTCCAAAAGTGAATGGGTCCCACCCCACTGTGTCTTGCTCCATGAGGCATCTCACAAGGGGGCGTCGTAGGTGATATTGCTCCGTGTTTATGAAGAGAACAAAACAAAAATGGCAATGTTGTTAAACCTCTCATATTCGGCATGCACTAGTGCCCTAATGGCAGTGTATTTGGCCCGAGACAATTGGTTGAGTGAATAACCTGGGTTTTATCATCAGTCGGGTAACCCATCTAGGTTAAACCAACTACCACCCGAACCGAGTGCCAAGCTGTCATCAAGACCTCGAATTTCCATCCGACTATCAAACAACTGAGGAAACGTCAGGTCACAATCCAAGTGTTAGGCAATCGACCGAGTCAATCAAAACTCCAAACGAACAACCGAGAGGAGGGATGTCTCAGACATAGACGACAAAATCAACTGCTACCATGATTAAGAGGCAGTTATAAGCCAAGGACAACACAGGGGATTCAGTCAATACCATACCGCCATGTGTGATCCACTCCAACCTCCTAACAAGCTCTAAGAATATCCCTAACATGGAAGGCCCACAACTCCCTAGCCACCTAAGACTCTAATATAAGGGGATAGAGATGAAACAAATGGAAAGAACTAAGACACTAGAAAACTGACTCGATCGTCAGAGTGGCGGAGGCCGATGCCACATCGGCGCTCCTCAAGTGTTGTTTGTAGGTGGTGAGTCTGTCTAGGAACCCCCAAAGGAGAACGACCAGCCGACCATCTTAGTGAACCAAACCCATGTATCATCAATTGGTGTCGTCTGTGGGAAGATCGTAAAAGCATTTTTGGTAAGACAAAGGTCGCATGGTCGAAACACGATCTAGGGTGATGGAGGCTCGCTGGAACGCTTCATCAACAAATAACCAAGGCAGTAGGGAGGCCGAGGCCACTAGGATCGTTGCTCTAGAACAGTAGATATAAAATCTCAACCAGGGCATAGAATGGATTACACAACAAGACCAAGAGCTTAATTGAAGGGTCATGATGTGGGAAGAGCACTAGCATTCCGGTGATGATGAGACGCACGAGGCTACCCACCTGGAGCACAAAAGGGAATGAGATGATAAACGAGAAAAGCAAGTGGACAACCATGGAGTGCTTCGACATCCCATCAGACCAATGGAATGAGAGGAGGAGGAGCAACGAACAAAGGATGCAAAGGATGCAAAACCAATTATACATCATGATGGAAACAATTAAGGGAAGAGGTCCCTCCACAGTTGAGGCTCTGATACAGATGACAGATCACCCTTTCTTTGTGGTAGTCATGGTTTGCCCACTCCCCAAGAAATTTAGAATCCCCCAGATGGAGGCCTTCAATGGAAACCGAGACCCCTTTGACTATCTTGAAACATACAATACCTCCTGCATAACTACTCTGATAGAATCATGTGTAAAGCTTTCCTGGCTACTCTGAACGGGTCGGCACGGAAGTGGTTTTGCAACCTATCGTCGGGCTATGTCGACTCCTTCTCGGAGCTGAGCCAGTCGTTTACTAGTCATTTCATCGGGGGGAAACACCATCGGAAGCCCGCCACCTACTTAATGCCAAACAATCGAAAGGAAGAGTTGTTGAGAGATGTCTTTAGGTTCAACCAAGAGGTGTTATAGGTAAACGACGTCGATGAAAAGGTGGCATCATCGACCTTTGTGAGAGGATTGTTACCCACCAAATTCCTATTCTCCCTCTCTAAGTCACCCTCCGACAATATGGTCGAATTGATGCTTCGCGCCAAAAAACACATGAATGCGGAAGACACCATGGCCGCTAGACGAGACAGAAGGGTCGACCCTAGACAGCAACTGAAGAGGAAGAGGGAAGAACAATCCAAAATTATAAGATGAGACTCTAGAGCCAAAGTCATGCCCAATCGCAAGGTCAAATAAAGGGAAGGCGGGACGTTAGCTCGACGTACCCAAGTCTACACTCCCCTCAACTCACCCCTCAAGCAAGTGCTAATTTACGTGAGGGATGATCCATAATTGAAGTGGCCTAAGAAACTCAAAACCCTTCCAGAAAAGATATCACAAAGAAAATATTGTCAGTTTCACTGAGACCATGGTCATAATACGGAAGATTGTTTTGACCTGAAATAACAAATAGAGGCACTCATCCAACAGGGCAGACTGAGACGATTTGTGGCAGTCGCACGTAATCCCATTTGAAGGCAGACGAGGGACCCCTGGACAACAAAAGCCTTGAGTCGGAGGTTCTCAAAGAAATAAAGGTCATTGCAGGAGGATAATCGAATTCAGCTCAGAAAACCCATTCATAGAAAGTAAGAGTGCTACATGATGGAGAAGTCTACTTAACCGATAGACCACGAAAAGTCCATTGGGTCAATCAACAGGATATCACGTTCACTGAAGCAAATTCTCATAGAGTGCAGCACCCACATAATGATGTCTTAGTGGCCACGCTGATTATTGCCAACCATTAGACTCAAAGAGTTCTTATAGACAATGGCAACTCGGCCAACATCTTATATTTGTCTGCCTTTGAACAAATAGGAGTTGGGAAAGATAAACTTTGACCGATCACTATGTCATTGGTCAGCTTCACGGGAAACAAGTTGTACCCCGTAAGGGTAGTCAAACTCCCTGTAATAGCCAGGATCAACCCCCGACAAGTAACCAAGGCGGTCGACTTCCTAGTCTTGGATTGTCATTATGCGGATAATGCCATTACATGAAGACCAACATTAAACCAAGTGAAGGTCGTTACTTCCACCTACCATTTGTTGATGTAATTCCTGACCGAGGAGGATGTGGGAGAAGTTAAGGGTGACCAGACAACAACTCGTGAATGTTACATCACCTCCCTATGTGTCAGAGGATCAAAAGAAACTTTCACCATCGATGATTAGGAAGGAAGTGAAGACGCTCAACAAGAGTAGACAGGACCCTTAGAAGACTTAGAGAAATTGTGCTTCGATCTCAACCAGCCAAACCAAGTCATCTAGGTTGGGCAAAAGCTCCCAGAGGGATTGAAGTTGTGTTTACAGAAACTGCTCACCACATACAGAGACGCCTTCACGTGGACTCATGCTGACATGCTTAGAATCAACCCAAGGGTTATCACCCATCAATTAAGTGTCGATCCTTCCGCGAAGCCTATCAGGCAGAAGAAGAGAACCTTCATTGCTGAAAGAAATCAAGTCATCGTAGAAGAAGTAGACAAACTGTTGAGGTTCAGATTCATATGAGAAGTTTCTTACCCCAACTGGATAGCTAATGTGGTCATGGTCAAGAAGAGTAATGGAAAGTGGAGAATGTGTGTGGACTTTATAGACCTCAATAAGGCTTACTATAAAGATAACTTTTCACTTCATAGGATAAACTCACTAGTCAACTCTACTTTAAGACATGCATTACTCAACTTCATGGATGCAATCTCTAGCTACAACCAAATCCAAATAGAGAGAGGAGACCAAGAAAAAAATGTTGTTCATAACTGATATAGGGACCTACTGTTACAAGGTCATGTCGTTCGGACTGAAAAAATGTAAGGGCTACCTACCAAAGGTTAGTAAATCGAGTATTCAAAGCTTAGATTGGGAGGAACGTGGAGATTTATGTAGACAACATGCTAGTGAAGAGCCTGAAAGCCGACGAGCACCTAGAAGACTTGGAAGAGACCCTCAGCACACTGAGAAGATATCAAATGAAGCTTAATATAGCAAAGTGCACATTTGCAATGTCAGTAGAGAAAATTTTGGGCTTCATGGTCTCTCATAGAGGAATTGAAGCCAACCCTGAGAAACTTAAAGCTATATTGGACATTAAGCCACCGCGCACGACCTAAGAAGTGCAACAATTAGTTGGATGATTCACGGCTCTTAACTGATTCATTTCCATAACCATAGATAAGTGTTTCCCTTTTTTGCATCTTAAGAAAAAGTTTGAATGAACTGAGGAATTTAACCAAGCGTTCCAAGATTTGAAAGAGCATCTGGTGAACCTACCCCGCCTCAGTCGAACCATCCAGTGAAAGGATATATATTTGTACTTGGCAGGGTCCGAGGTGGCTATGAGTTCCGTTTTAGTCTAAGACCAAGCTCACATCCAAACACCATTATACTATGTCAGCGGAGCCCTCCACAGTACCGAGCTGAGATATCCCCCCATGGAGAAGCTAGCTTATGCACTGGTGACCGTGGCAAGAAGGTTGAGACATTACTTCCAGGTCCACACTATAGTGGGGCTGACTGACTGACCATTAAGTGCAGTGTTACAGAAGCTGGAGGTCTCGAGATGTATGTTCAAGTGGGTAGTAGAGCTTGAAGAATTTGACATTCATTACCGCCCAAGGACTACGACAAAGGGACAAGTGTTGTTAGATTTTCTGGCGTAGTTAACCTTGTCGGAACAAGACGAGGGGGCCCTACTTGAGGCAAGCTGGACCCTACATGTAGATGAGTCTTCAACTAACTCAACTAGCAGTGCAGTCCTACTGTTGACTACTCCAAAGGGAATCAAGATCAACGAAGCGGAGTATGAAGCCTTGATTACCGGTATGAATGCCACAAGAAAAGCTGGAGCTCGTGAAATTACTGTATACACCGATTCCAAACTCGTCGAGGGACAGGTGACGGGTGAGTATGAAGCTAAGGAGGATTGGATACAAGAGTACTTGGCCAAGGTAAAGGACCTGGTGTCCCAATTTGACAAGTTCAAAATCTATCATATCCCTAGAGACCAAAATGAGCATGCCGACCAACTCGCCCGACTGGCTTCAGATGACAGATATGTTATGGGAAGCCCATTACTAGTGAGATGTATCATTGAACCAAACACTCATACAATCACGAAAGTTCTAGCAAACAAAGACAAAAGTAATTGGATGACCCCAGTTGCACATTTTCTTAGAATAGAAGAACTCCCACTGGATAGAGCAGAGTCTAAAAGAATCAAGTCTAGAGCCAAGTGGAACACCCTAATCAACAACGTCCTCTACAAGTGAAGTTTCACCATACCTTACTTGAGGTGCTTGTCGCCCCAAGAGGCAAACTACATTATGAAGGAGGGTTACGAGGGAATATGTGGGAACCACTCGGGAAGCCAATCACTAGTGCACAAGCTTGTCGGAGCGGGATATTATTAGTTGACCATACAAGTAGACTTGGCAAATTATGTTTAGAGGTACGACAGGTGCTAGAAATTTGCAAATGTCCCACGATAGTCAACCGAAGAACTCACGCCCATGACCGGGCCTTGGCCTTTCACCTAATAGGGGATAGATATTGTTGGTCCCCTTCCCTTGGCAAAGAAAAAAAGTTCCTTATTGTGGCCATCGAATATTTCACTAAGTGGGTAGAGGCTGAGGCATTGGAAACCATTACCGAGAGAAGCATACGAGACTTTGTTTGGAAATCCGTAGTGTGTCACTTTGGCATACCGCAAGTGATAGTCACAGACAATGGGAAACAATTTGACAACCAACACTTTCAAGAGTTTTGTTCCCACCTTGGTATTAGGAACCACTTCTCCTCCCCAGCACACCTGTAGGCCAACAATTAGGTGGAGGTGACCAATAGGACGATACTGAAGATAATTAAGACCAGGCTTGAAGCGTCTAAGGGACTATGACCAGAGGAGTTACCAAAGGGTCCTGTGGGTATACAAGACCACCCCACGAAGTCCCACTGAAGAGATACCCTTCCCTCTAGCCTACATAAATGAGACGGTCATACCCATCGAAGTGGGTTTGACTAGCCTCAAAACCCAACAGCTAGGCACCGAGCAAGCAAAAAATGAGCTACGACTGAACTTGGATCTTCTGGATGAGAAAAGGACTGATGCCTCCCTCAGAGTAGCAGCCTACCAACAAAGAATGATGATATATTACAATACAAAGGTACAACGAAGGGAATTTAACGACGAAGAATTGGTTCGGTGTAAGGTGACCCTAGCAACTCGACTCCCGAACGACGGAAAATTGGGGCCCAACTGGGAAGGGCCATACCGAGTAATTACATCCTCCTGAGTGAAAGCCTACTACTTGGAAACCTTGGAGGGAAAGCCTCTGCCTAGGCCATGAAATGTTGAAATCCTAAAAAGGTATTACTAGTGGGCATGTAATTTCAATTGTGATAATAAAATCATCGTGTTTGTTGATATGCAGTACAAATGATCTACAATGAATCCTGAGCTAAATCAGAAGGATGAATTAACCATGGAAATGACTTAGGTCTGAAAAAATGATCATCAGTCTACAAGTGATCCACAACGAATCCCGAGTTGAATCGGAATGAAGGATTAACCATGAAAATGGCTTAAGTCTAAAAAATAACCATTGATCTACAAATGATCTACAATGAATCCGAGCCGAGTCAGAAGGATGGATTAACCATGAAAATGGCTGAAGTCCAGAAACAAAGACCCTCGGTTTACAAATGATTTATAACGAATCCCGAGTTGAGTCGGAAGGACGGATTAACCATGAAAATGGCTTGAGTCTGAAAAAACAACTATCTGTCTACAAATGATCTACAACGAATCCTAAATTGAGTCGGAATGACAAATTAACCATGAAAATGACTTAAGTTCAGAAAAACGACCATCGGTTTACAAATGATCTACAACAAATCCTAAATCGAGTAGGAAGGATGGATTAACCATGAAAATGGATTAAGTCTGAAAACAACCCTCGGTCTACAAATGATCTACAATGAATCCCAAGCAGAGTCAAAATGATGGATTGACCATGAAAATGGCTTAAATTTGGAAAATGACCCTCGGTCTATAAATGATCTACAACAAATCCCAAGCTGAGTCGAAAGGATGAATTAACCATAAAAATGGCTTAAGTTTACAAATGATCTACAATGAATATAGAGCCGAGTCAGAAGGATGGATTAACCATAAAAATGACTTAAATCTGAAAAAACAACCATTAGTCTACAAATGATCTACAACAAATCCCAAGCCAAGTCAGAAGGACAGATTAACCATGAAAATGGCTTAAGTTTGAAAAAATGACCCTCAAGCTCCTCATCCGTTGTCTCCGTCTCCATCTTGGGGTCAACCAAGTCAGACTACATGTCAGCCTTGAACATGAAGAAATCAAGGTCAAGATGCTCTCGGAGGATCCGGTGACAGAGAGTCTCAAAACCACTGATGAAGTATTTTGAGGTGACGTTTTCAAAGGCCTCAGACTTTCTGAATGCAAAGAACACATCCATGGTGACCTTCTCCTTCTCGGCCTCCCAAGCCTTCTTTAGATCGTCCAAAGACTTTTGGAGTACTGTTGCCCCAACCTTTTCCCCCTCAAGCTGATCTCGGACCTCCTCTAGTGTTGCCTTGGTCCCCTTCAGCACATTCTCGATCTCGGTGATCTTCCTCACCAATGCCAATCGATCGACGTCAGCCTCAACAAGCTTCTTTCGAAGCTTGCCAATGTACGCCTCAGAGCTAAGTTGGCAGCTAGAGAGGGCTGCAACCTTCGTCAACACCTAACAGACAAAAAACATAGATGTTAAAAAGAGAAAGAATGAAACAAAAAGTAAACCAACAAAATACCTTTTTACCTTCCCCAGGTCGTAAAAGGTGCTCTTTGCCAGAACACTCGAGGAGGTGCCCTTAAAGCTCTCCATGTCCCCATCTGAAAGCACCGAGTCTAAGTGAGCAACTGCTTGGTCTTCACCTTGGAGAAAAGAGGGAGGGGCCTTCTCCTCGCCCTTTTCAGTTGACCCGCTTGGTAGGTATCACGGGGGATCCACCACGCAATTCATCAAACTCGAGCGTAGATTCCAATGCCGCCTCCAAGTTAACGATGGATGGGATGACCAGGGTAGTCAAGGTGTTGGCTACCATCGATGCCTCGCCCGAATTGCCTTTTTCAGTCTAGTGATGGTGGCTGAACTTGGGGTGTTTGTGGGAAGTGATGGCAGGGTTCTTTGCTGAGACCCTTGTTGGGGTTGCCTTGGGCTATCAAGCAGACACATCTGAGGAAGACAATGCAAAGCATATTAAGGTCATGAAAATATATATATATATATATATATATATATATATATATATATATATGCATATGTTTAGAGTACAAGAGAGAGACTACAACCTAGCAGAGGAACAAGATTCTCAACGGGCCCAGGGGGCTTGGGGCCTAATAGGTAGAGAGATAAAGACTCGAGATTCACTAGCAAGGAGTAATCCCTGACAGGGTGCATGAAGGCACAATCCAATCTGGTCAACTTGGCCTCGGACAGTGGCTGCTCGGCCAAAACTATAAGAAATAAAAGTGATTGAAAATTAAAATCACTAGCAGACCGACTGAGGCTAAAGAAAACAAAGGACAAAGGCAACAAAATTTACCTGCTCTATGAGGCTCTCCCCATATCTTGGGAACATTGAAAACTCGGTCAGATGACTCTTCCCAAGGGCAAGACTCCCATCCATCCCTGGAGACAAAAAAAATATTTTCTTCAAACCCTTATTTGAAGTCGGAAGACCGGTGATCAAGGCTTAGTTAGGGGTCTCGAGCGGTGCAATACCACTAGCCCGAGAAAAGTTTCACTGCCTTATAGCAGTAAAGGAACTCGGGAATGGTTAAGTGGTCCTGACCACCATTGCAAGCTGACCACAACACCATGCAAGCAAACAAGATCCTCCACCCATTAGGTATGATCTGACTCGGGGCGAGGCAGAGATGAGATAACAGTTGTCGGACAAACAACAAGACTGAAAAACGAAGACCCGCCTCCAACGCTTGCTCATAAATGGAGACCTCGTTGGTGCAATAGGTGCAAGCCCACTCCTCTGAGGCAGGAACTCTCAGTATGACCGAGGAAGGAATTTAAAAGAATTGACGAAAATCCCTAAGTCTAGTGTTGGACATCATAGATAAAACTCCATCGGCAGCGTAAGGAAGGTTAGCAAAGTGAGACCACCTAGATGGCTCTGAAGGCTGAGCCGACTCGGGGTTGTCTTCCCTAATGAGGTTACAATCCAGAGTCATAACAGACTTGGAAGAGTCAGAGTGGGTGCTCATGTGACCAAGGGTATAGATGACATCGACCGAAGGACAAATAACTTTGAGGAGCTCGTTAAGAATCCGGTTGAGGAAAGAAAACTCAACTGGAAGAACACTCAGATTATGCAAACATTGAAGAGTTCTAAGGAAGAAGCAGAGGCGGGTTAAATGGAAACCCAAAGGCGCTCCAGTGGGATCCAGGGTCAAATGATTAAAAAAGGAGAGACGAAAATGGAAGAAAAAAACAAACAAATGCAATATAAAAAAGAAGAGAAACTATTAAGTAAGGAAAATTGACATGAAGAAGTAAGAAATATACCTCCAGAGGGGACGAAATGACTAATATCCCTTAAAGAAACATCGGACACGGGCAAGAGAATGAAAACTTCGAAGATGGAAAAGCTTCAAACACAAAATGAAAGGATCAAAGGAAAAAAGGGTTGCCTTTATAGGCCTCTCCGTCACACCCTGACCGTTAGATTGTCCACATTAACCCCTGTCATCCGATGAGCACGCAATTCAAGGGAGAAATGGTAGTGGACATGATGCACTCTACCAAAATTAATGAAGGCACGGGGCTTAATAAAGCTGGAACCAAAACAATAGCACACCTATCACCTCGAGCGACACTTTAAATTCCCAACGCCCGACCAGACCAACAGACTAAGGAATGGGGGGCAAATGATGACGGCGTATCTGGCCTGAGATGATTGGTCGAGCGAACCACCTAGGTTTAACCCATCAGCGGGGCGACCCATTTGAATTAAACCCATTGATGGGTTAAACCAACTACCGCCCGAACCGAGTGCCAAGCCCTCATCAGGACCTCGAATTGTCGACCGACCATCAAATAATTGAGGAAACACTAGGTCACAGTCTAAGTGTTAGGCAACCAACTGAATCAATCAAAACTCCAAACGACTAATTGAGAGGAGAGATGTCTTAAACTTATATGACAAAATCGACCATTACCATGATTAAGAAGCAGTTATAAGACAGGGACAACACATGGGATTTGGCCAATACCATACCGCCATGTGTGATCTATGCCAACCTCCTAACAAACTCTAGGAATATCCCAAACAGGTAAGGCCCACAACTCCTTAACCACCTAAGACTCTAATATAAGGAGATAAAGATGAAACAAAATGATAGAGCAGACACTAGAAAATTGACTTGATCATTGGAGTGGCGGAGGCTGATGCCACACCGGTGCTCCTCATGTGTTGTTTGTAGGTGATGAGTCCATCCAAGAACCCCCGAAGGAGGATGACTAGAAGATCATCTCAGTGAACCAAACCCAAGTATCATCAATCTCTTTTCTCCGGTTTACTCCGATCACTTCACCCTCCCCAATTTAACTCCTGTGATCTTAGAGGTAAGAAGACTCTTGTGATCTTCATAGAAGGGCGAAGATCATGAATAAAAAACCCCTTACCAAACTTTGGCTTGAAGCAGACTCCAATAGTCGACTCCGTGCCTCCATCTGATAAGAAACAACTGACATTCTCCACCATATTGCACTTGCACCATCAGAAAATAGAAAGACCCCTAATTTATTTTGGTTACGCTTGGACCAGAGTAAGGGTGGCAATGTTTGACACAACCCATGAACCTGACACGACCCAATACAAAAATAAGTGGGTTAGGGTTGACCCTAAACGTGTTTTAAGTCAAAACAGGTCAACCCACTCTAACACGATTAATAAATGGGTCGGGTTAAGGTTGAGCCAAATCGTCTTATGCCCTTTCCTTGAGACGACACGAAACCGACATGACCCAACTCGAAAATAAGAGGGTTATGGTTGACCCTAATCGTGTTTTGGGTCAAACAGGTCAACCTGCTTTGACACGATTAATAAATGGGTCGGGTTAGGGTTGAACCAAATAGTCTTATACCCTTACCTCGACATGACACCAACCTGACCTGCCAACACAAATTGCCACCCCTAGACCTGAGACGATGAACCTCTGCCCTTACATCATCGCAGCGGTAGGGGTAAGTTGGGATGAGCTGGAACTCAACATAACTCTGTTTCATTGCGTTAACAGAGTTTCCATTTCGTTGCCGTTTTCTTGTTTAACAACAAACCATGTGTCGCGATTGAGTGATTGGGACATTGTGGACCATTTTACAACGGGACCAGCGGATATGAACTCGGTAAATACATGTATAATCAACTACTCCATATTTACTTAAGAGCCTGTTTAGCAGTCACCTGTATGTAATCATTTCAAAATTTCAAAATTTCAAGCCATTTGAAGTTATCATTTCATTTCATAACGAGCTCATTCAGATTTATGCTTAGTAACATATATCATTTCATTTTATGAAAACATCTAAGATGACTTCATTTATAAATCTGAATGAGTTCATTTTGAACCATCACTTTATGGTTACAAATACCTTGGAAATTTGAAATGAAATGATTATATTACAGGTGGCTGCCAAACAGGCTTTACAAATTCCCTTTTTTTGAACCCTTATGCAAGGAATGATTAGGCAATTCAAGCCTGACAAAGTGAATTGGTCTAGGGCAAATTCGATGCAGATGTTGATGCCTCCGTATTTGTTGTATACGTTTACTTAATCGAATTGGAATTTTAGATACGAATTGGTATATCTGTCAATATTAAAAAAAATAAGATTTATACTTGAATTTCTTTACTTAAAGGAATATTGAATACAAACCAAATATATTTGATTAGCGTTCAGTCAAAAAATTTAGGAATGCAATTCACTTTTTTGTCACATGTCAATGCAAATGGTGCTTGATTGATGTTGGACACATCCTGGCTAGAGACGATTGAAACATTTCAAAGAGATTTATTAAGTATACCTAACCCTGTTATTGTTTTCTTCTTTGGTAATTAAAAATAAATAAATAAATACATGAATTTTTGTGTGTCTATTGTGGTTCTTTTTTGTTCATGAAGTTGTGTGCTGTGCTTAAGCATAACATTACCAGTCGTTGTTATATCACTCTTTTAAGATTCATCTATGTTGGATGGTTTTATATATTTTCATACAAGTTATTGCCTGATTATAATATTGCTGATTCTGTAGTAAACGGATTGGGTAAGACAACTTAGAGAGTGGCTAAAGTTGGAATGACATCAGTGCCAAAAAGTGAAAAGCATCCCCAAAAAGTGTATTGCACTTTTTCTGTGCTGATGTGTCAGCCCTGATGTCATTCCAACTTTAGCCACTCTCTGAGTTGTCTTACCAAATCTGGCCTCGATTCAGTATATTTGTAATGTAGAACTAACCACTTAAACCAAGGCCGTTTAGAGTCATGTCATGTCTAAATTCTATCTAAAGTAGTAGAGAGAGACATAATGAGTCAGTCGAAATTTTAGATAATTAGTCTTGGCCACTCGTTGATTTAATTACTGTGATCGTTACTGATTTTATATCAAATTCATTATACATGTTTATGTATATGTTAGTGTTTTCTGCCAATTTCCTATGCGAAGCAAATG